>VYZU01030722.1:0-13980 GCA_013401355.1 Ceyx cyanopectus
TGTAGATGTAAGTAGTAACTGTATGCTAGACCACACTGCCATGTCAGAGCAGAATATCAGGAGTAAATTAAATGAGGGAAACTTAATGTGTTTTCTGATTGTTTGGAGAGGAAGAAAATACATATAAAAACTGACTTCCAATTTTGGTTAGTAATTTCATGCCTAGACTTTCTATATATACAGTGATATATTTATTTTAAAGGCTATGAAAATGCATTCTATTCAATGACTTAATAACCACATCTCATGGAAGATTAATTTCTGATATGTTCTAATGTCATAGATGGAAACAGCACTTACTATACAAGATCCTTCCTTCACTTTGACTTCCTGATACATTAGAGCTGGACTTCAGTAAGATCTCTCCCTTTCTCTTGCTGGAAACAGTCCCTGGAGGAGGTTCCCAGGCACCATTAACAATACAGGTCATGATATCAGAGAAAGAAGGGACTGAGAAACTGTACAGCAATGCAGAACCTCAAGTCCTTTGCACACACAGTCTGTGCTGGGGACTTAATCTATATGTGACATCAAGACTACCTGACCTCAGTTTTCAGTATAAATGCTTAGGATTTCCACATCTCTCTCTGAGAATGCATCCTGTAGGTGATCACATACCACTGGGTGAAAGGACAGAGATTACATGACAGGTACAAGTTATATCAGTACAGTTTCATTTCACTGGGACAAATCATGTAAAGAGTAGAAGCTATTATAGGCTGGTAGGCTAAAACATGCCTTGTGGTGGGTACTGATGAAGAGACTCCTTATATTTGTGGTAAAGGACTAAAATTGAATACCTATGGTTAGATGTTTAGGTATATATTTAGAAACATAAATAGAAGGTACTGGCTAATTCACAGGTTTTAAAACTATGCTGCCCATTAAAAGCATAAAAGCCTACAGTTAGTTTATTTACTTCTCTACAAATTTGGAATCTTTGTAACTGAAAGTGATCATTCTCAGGACTCTCATGTATTCTGTAGGTGGGCAAAGATAAAAATGATTATGATGAAGGTTTCTAACTCACACTTATTAGCTGGTCCAAAGCTTAATGAATTAAGAGGTGAAAATATTGTCATGAACAAGGAACACTCATACAGAGTCTTCAGTTCCTGCTGTTGAACTCTCAAAAGAGTGATGTCAGGCCTGAAAAATGGGAAAGTGCTGGGGTTTTTTTGATTTTTTTTTTCAAACTCAATCTTAAATACAGATTGTGTCAAAGTTCTTCTGCACAGGTTTATTTTAGCTACCATTTGTCAATCTATTTCAGCAGTTCTCTTACTGTGAGACCTGATAACTTTTCCTCTCACTGCATTCCTTCTCCCAGCTTAATCATCCAGTTTCTGATTGTATCAACAATTAGCAAGCAGTTTAGTTTACCAGCTAGACCTCAGTTTGCTAGAGCAGAAAGAGTAATAAATGCTGCCACTTTGCCAAATTATCAGTAAGGAGGCCTTTACCAGCAGTGTTGGAATCTGATAAACTCTTATGTTGTTGACCTTTAGCACACCATGCAAGACCCAACCATTACTAGAAATAAGAGCTATTTCTAACTTGGTAGGAGTAATTGTGTCATTTTTACCCCTATACACCTTTACTATTGAGGACAGTTATGATGGATAGATTTTTAAACCAGAATTATATATAATTCTTCTTTGCAGTTATTAATTTACTTTGTTCTGCATTTATGCTTAACATTTGAAGAGTAAATTCAAGAGCAGGAGTTCAAAAGCATGTTGTGCTCAAAGTGATGGATTCAAAAACATCACAAGCTTCACTGAGCTTCCCAGATCTTAGAAATGACTTTATTCCCTTCTCTCTGCAGGCTCTAGTCTCTGTCCCACAAGCACTGATGCCCTGCAGTTCTGCCATGGGTACTGGAGAGTCAGAAAAGCATCACTCTTCTGTCCTGAGCATGTCCTCCTGGCTAGCTCTGACTGCTCAAAAACCTGCCTCCCAACTCTCTGAGAGCCCAGAGGTGTCACAGAAGACTCCTCAGAACAAACATCACAAGCAGCATGTCTGCAGTGTCCTTTTGTGAAGGTCACCACAGTGTCATGGATGTGAACTGAGGGACTTGACAGACCTGGATGGTAGGAACTCTCCAGTTTGTGGGCTGCAAAAGTGAGTATCTTCCAGGTAATGAAACTAGCAAAGCTACCTAAAGTATTTCCATTGTGCTTCTGAATATCAAGCTGGTTTGGTTTTTTTTTTTTTTCCCAGGGACCCAAAGACAAATTTATTACATTAATTGAATATATATTGCCCCTGTATATAAATATAGGGACATACTTCACAGCTGTTTCACCTGTTAAAAATTGTCCTACACGTCACCCTTTAGATGAATTATTGAATTGGGATCTTGGCTGGTGAGATTTTTGGAAGGCAGCATTATTACAGTGCTTTCATATTTATATACAAAACCTAGAAATTCTCCAGATGTGGATGGGAATGCTTTAAATGGCCCGTGCTTGACTACTGCACTAACAGAGGCTTTGTGTGAAACTGCTCAGAATTGGCAACTTCTCTTTCCACATTATTTAGAAAATTTTAATTTGCTTCCTATGCTGCAAAATCTACTAAATGCAGAAGTATTTCAAGGACAAGAAAGAGACTTTATGCATATATGGGACAATTTTTTTATATATATACATAGTTTATAAGAACTACTAACTGCTTTTTAAAGGAGTTTAAAAATATCTCCTTTTCAAGGCAGTTCTCTAACACACAGTAAGAAGGAAAACCAAACACACATACATAAAACCCAGTAATTTTAAAGCCCACATTGAAAGCAGTGGAAATGCCTACAACTACACACTCAGATCTTTCATAAGGTTAGCTGGCAAGCTTATTTATTTGCTGGCAATATTCAACAAAAAATAGGAATAATTATTCCTGGGTTTTATCACATTGCAGAGTTCTGGAGTGTTACCTAGATTTTTGAGACTGTAAATCCAACTGTGAAAATCAGCAAAACACATGTAAAATTATTGCAGTATCCCATTTATATTAACACACACTCAAAAAACAAACAACCAAAAAACCCAACTCACTCAACCAAAACCAAACCAAACCACCACACCATCTAAAATTGGTCACCAATATAGGAAGAGCCAAGGTGTTCCTTCAGGAAGTTAACATGAAATAAACTGAGCTCACTTAAAAGCTTTCTCAATCAGGGTATTTATTCAGAAATAATCCCAGTAGACTTCAAAAATATCTTCTAATAAATGGGATGGGTTTGTTGTTTTTTTTTTTTCAAATGTGGAATATTTTCAGCTATAGACATAGAAAAAAAGGCAAAACACAGCTGAGGACAAGATTTACAGATGGTGCCATTTAAAGTAATTCTATTTAACGTGCTAGAAAGCAATTATTTTTTTTAACCATACAACTGAAAGCTTTCACCATGTTTCCACTTATACCAAAGGTATCATGTCCCTTTTGAGGGCAGTGTAAGCAAATCAGACTCAATTCTTTATCCTTCTGATAGCAACAGAGACTCCACTTAAGCAAGACATTGATTTATTTTTTATTTTCATAATCTATGAAAGTTTGATAACCTATCAAATTTCCATGATAGTTTGAATAAATACACAGGTAAGGGACAGAGAGGTAAAACTCTGACTGCAGTAACACTTTAACAACATGACCTTAAATTGACTGATAACTAATTTAATTTATTTATAGACAAAGTTTAGCTTCCAGTGACATTATTCAGAGCAGCATCAGGATCTTCATTTTTCTTCATATTTTAGAATACATCTTTCAATTTGCTTTGCAGCAAACACTTTGCTTCCATAGCATCAGCTCTGCCAAATAATGCCTATTTCACACCCTGCATGCATTAACACTCTGACATGCAGTGAAGTCCCAGATCTGAAATTTACAAAGGTTTTTTACAACCCTCCTGATGTGTCCTAACGTGCTAGGAAGTATATAAATTCTGACAGATTCTGCTACTATTGTAGTAACAGGACCAACGTTTAATCCTTACATTTAGTCTGTAAACTGAGTATTTATACTAACACTGAGCAGTAGTTTTAAACCTTTGCAACAGGGGGGTGTGTTCACCTAATTCTTTTTAAGCCACTGCTCTCCACTGTGGCCATCCAGAGGGCAAATCTTTATCACTGCATGAGACTTCACATTCTTAGAACATTAGACCTTTCTTCCAAGTTATGCATAATTTATTCCCCCCTATTATCAAAAAAATACTCAGAACAATGATGAATTAACCAGTGCTGGGAGGATTTCTGCTGAAAAGGAGCTGAGAACTCTACAGAGAAAAAGAAAAGCAACTTCTTAATCTTGCTGGCAGATGGAAACCCTACTGTTCACCACTGTACAAAACAAATCTGGCAGAGACATAATTGCTCCAGTGTGTTTTAGGTATAACTTCACTTCAGCAGCAATGTCATGGCTCTTATTATGCTGCAACCTTGTTAGAATTAAGGGTTCTGTTTGAAGGAGACCAAACAATTTTGGGCAACACAACTGTAAAACTCAGTATGACAACTCCTTTCCTTCTTTTCCTACATTTTACAGCTGCTACAGGCACCAATTTTCCCAATTTTTCTCTTTTTTTAATTTTATTTTAGTAATCAGAAACCACCATAGCAGCAAGAAAGGTTCTATTTAAAAAGATTTTTTTTTCCTAGGGACATTCCAGTAATAGGTGCTAGGCACGGATATTGTTTGAAGCCAAAAACACTAAATATTTGTGGGTGTTCTACATGTTAATATATACAGCTACATTTGGTAAGATATACAGAAAACTGAAGTTGAGAAACCTGTTTTCTGCAGAGCTGGTGAAAAGACAGTTTCCTGCAGCCTGAATAGTCCTTTCTGGGATCCTTGTGATGTCTCCTTCTAAATGAAATGCAACAATTCACGCTCTAGAGAATCTACAACACATACCAGTCATTTTTCTGTGTCAGATGTCTGCTGCTGACATTGTAATAATTATTTTACCATAGAAACAATACAAAACTTCTAAACTATATTGCAAGACAGACAAACACATGCAGCTCCCTCTTGCACTATGCTGGGAAGACTGGACCATTTCACCTGCTGATCCCTGGGACTCAGGAAAACTTCAGCTAGGACTGCTAGATTAATCTACTGAAATTGCCCTTTGATTTAAGCATTTTTTTGCTCACTTTGTGAATATTTATCTGAGAAACCCCTGTCCATCCTTTGTTTTTGAAGGGTAACGGCATTTTTTTTTAATTAACACACAAAACTATTCCACTACAAAATAAAGTAGCAAGGAAAAGGTTTCTATTCTTTTTCAACCTTAACTGCTCTGTTAAAATCCAAAGTGCTTTACATGGCTAGCAGTTCTGAGAGTCTCACTTTTCTAGTTTAAAACACCTTTTTGTACACATTTAGACTAGCCAGCTCCATTGAACTGCTTTCATTCAAGAAACAGGTTTGTATCTTCCAAGTGTAACTCAAGCAATTTGTGTGCAACCACCAAGAAAACTCTGCTTTTGCCCTCACTCCAGTGGGCCCAGTTCTGCATTCCTTCTGCACCTAGAACTCCCACTAGTTCCCAAGCCTGTGGGATGAAGCACAAGGAAGCTTTGTATTTCTTAAGACAACTGTAAAAAGTATCTATTCTATATTAAAACCAAACCTGCTTGTCACTTACACAGAAAGCCCAGAGTGTATTCTCTATATATAGCCTCACAGCCTTCTTTTCAGTCAGCATTCTTAAATCTTTTTACACTTACATTAAGAGCTGGTTTTTCATTTGCTTGCAAAAGCTTATAAATAATAAAAAGACTGATTTTTTTCATTTCTTGCCCATGAAATTTAAATCAGAATCACAATAGTGCATTGATGCCAAGCCCTCACAAAAAAAATTTATAGTGTTGAAGCCATGCCATTTGAACTAAATGAGTTTATTCATTCCAAACACTTTACCAACAGATTTGGTATTAAAGGTGAGGAAGGGGAAGGGAAATCAAAGGATGTCTTTTAAAATACTGACTTTTGTTTACTTTAGCTCAGTCATAAAGCAAAAATATTTTTTAAAAAGAGCTGCTTAAGAGCTGGTGAGCACTGAGCTGACCAAAAATGAGTCACTAGTTTTGCCATTCAGTTGCTCTTGACTTGTGGAACGTTTTCTGTCTAAAGTCAGAGCCCAATCAGATCTTCACATCCCCTTTCTTGGTACTATGAATGACACTTCTTTTTCTTTTTTTTTTGGTGTGTGTGTGTGTTAAATAAGGCATCTAAAAAAAAGTCAAGAATTTTGGGAATCTTTTGAGGTTTCTCTACATGGAATGGATTTTGTCTTCAAAAGAAGCCACTGCTATAGGATTAACACTTTGTATGAATATACCATATCATCTTTACATAAGGGTAGTTTAGGAAAAGACTGTTGAAGAATATGATTTCATTTAACATTTTTATAAGGGCAATGATTCATATTTTACCCAGCATTTTAATTTAGCCATATTGTTTACCTGCTATAGGATGTTATTTTATTTCTCAGTATCTTCCCTCTCCTACTTTCAAGTATGAATCATTACGTTATCTTTTATCTTTTAAATACTTTAAATAGGATTAGAATACATAAAAGATGATTCAGAAATACCTCTCTAGAACTCCGTTAGAGAAATTAGGTCAAATTCTACTCCCTCTGTAGTCAATGGAAAAACTCTTACTGACTTCAATAACAGATCAAGCCCTAAACACACAGCTCCCTGTAGTTTCTAAGCAAATGGCACACTGTACTTCAGAATAGTTCAAGAACTCATTTATTTTCAGAATGCTTTTATAAACATGAGAAGCCTGTATTTGTTTGTTTTGAAAAGTCCTTTATACAGAACACTAGAGATTTTCAATATAGCTTTTAAATTTCCAGTAGTTAAAAAAAAAAACAACCAAAAAACAGTCTGCCTAATGTTGCTAAATATATTTCAGTAAGTACCACACAACTGTGCTCCCTCTAGGATGCCTGTTGATTCAGAATGAGAAATACTTGGTTAAAATGATAAATGCATAAAAAAAAAACAAAAGAAACCTTTCTTTTTGAACAGTTAAACCCCTTCTTGAACATCTCACAGCTAAGTAAAAACCTCAATCCCAGCCGGATTGGCCCCCAGACGCGCCTGCGGGGTCCGGTGGGAGGGAAAGATGGAGGGAGGGAGGAAGGGGCAGCATTTCCACCCCTGGCAGGAGAGGAAAGTGCTCCCGTCAAGGTTCTACACTGCAGCTCCTCCGACGTGTGAGCACGTCCCAAAAGAAGGCAGAGCGCCTCGCCGGCGCCCGGCTGGGGCTGCACCCTGCCCACCAGCTCCACGGACACCTAAGGGACCACTGCATCCGCCCGGGGAGGCTGAAGAAGGGAATGGAAGCTGGGGATGGCGCTCCGGAGCTGCCTCTGCCTGTGTGGAGCCCACCGAGCGTCAGGCTGAGCCCCCCAAGAGCTGCCCCCTCCATCCCCCCCTCCCGCCCCGCTGGGCATCTCCCAGCCGGGCGCTGCGCAAACCACCTGCAGAGCTCCGCTGCGCGGGGAGCTGCTCTCCTCAGTGCCTGCCAAAGGGCCTCTGCAAATCCGTTTTCTACCCTCCCCTCCCGTCCTAGAAGACTTTTTTGCCCACTGAAACCCTTTGCAGGAGAAAGAAGGGAAGCACAGAGCCTCCACCCCCAAACTTTCTCTCCCCCCCACCCCCTCCGAGGAGAAGGCAGATCCTTGACGCTCCATTTCAGCCGCGTCTTGGCGAACTCGAGCAAAGCAACAACTCCGTTAAGTTCAACAAACCTGAAAATCGCACACACGCTCCAGATTAGTTCCTGCGGTCAACCCACATCTCCGAAGTCAGCCCCTGAGGCTGAGCGAGAGCCGGCCCTCCGCGGCACCTGGGAGGGAACGTCCCCCGGCCGTGTTGCCGGGGGCTCCCAGCGGGTCTCCGAGCCCCGAGCCGGCCCCAGCCGCCTTCGCCGCCCTCTCGCTTCCCCAGAGCCGGGAGCCGCTCTGACAGCTTTCCTCTGAAACCAGGTCCCAAGTCACGCTCTGGTTTCTTCCCCTCGAAGGGTCGGGGGGTGGGGGGGAACAGAGGCGACTGTGCTCTCTCCAAGTCCCCTTTGCTTTCTTACCTCCTCTGACCTCAGCAGCTCGGAGGACAGCGAAGATGATGAGCAGGGTCACAGCGGAGTCCCGGGGCCACCTTTTCGTTTTCCACCTTGTGGAGCATCTCTGCATCTCCATGCTGGGCACCCACAAGTGTGAACTAAACCCGGGCGCCTTTGCTTTATACCAGCTCCGTCCTTTCCTCTATATTCCCAGAGATGATTTCTCTTATAGAGCCATACGTGATACACCGAGAGGGGTTTTCTTTCTCTCAACCCCCCCCCTCCCTCCCTCTCTGCCCGGCCTTGCGCAGGCCCCTCCGACCCGTCCTCCTTGGTGCCCTGCCTTCAGACTGAAGGGAGATGAGGGGCTTTAATCAAAATGCAAAGAGAGCCGCATCCCCCTAAAGGCTTCATCCCGTCAGAGGGCTGGGCGACAGACTCCCAGGGCCACCCCTGGAGCCCAACTGACAAGAGAGCCGCCGGCCGGAGGCCAATCGCGGGGCTCCTCCGGCCTCCCACAGCACCGCCCTCCGCCTCGGCGGCGGCTCCGCGCCCTGCGGCCGCCCGAGCCGCTGCTGGTCGCTGATAGACGGCGGAGAACCGTCCCTCCCGAAGGCGCTTAGGGAACGGGGAGGACGCCGCGGCACCGAGCCGAGCCGCTTGCTGCCCCCCTCAGTCCCGCCCGCACTAGCCCCGCGCCGGGGTCCCGCACACCAGGAGCATGCGCGGTGCTGCCCACGCCGGCCCGCGGCTCCCCTGGGAGCGGAGGGGCGGGCGGCGCGAAACGGGGATATGTAGGAGGAGGGGGGTGCGCGGGAGGGACGGGCAGGGGACACACGGTGGACAAGCAGAGGGAGGGGGGTATGTTTGACACGTGCGGTAGAGGAGCCGGGGCTCGGAGACGCAGGCCTGCTGCGGGGCGGCCCTTCGAGCACCCCTAAGCTCTGCCTGCTGGCGTGGTGCGGGGCGGCAGGTCCGGCCCCGCTGGACCGCGGCCCCGCACAAGCGCTCCCAGGCTTCACAAAGTTCTCACACACCCTTGGGGAACCTCCGGGAACTGTGAGAAAGGAGGGAGCGGCTTGATGAAGGAAAAGCCCACCGCTAAAGATCCCTCCCCATTCCCCGCCTCACCACATCCTAGACATGGGGGGAACAAGGTTCTGCAGCTCCTCGCTGAAAACCCCCCCTTCTTACTCGAAGAGAACTCTTCTCACTCGTGTCCTGCTGCCCCACTTGTGCAGCATCGGACCGACCTGCCGGTAGGTAGTGGAAACCTCTGGCAGAGCAGAATCACGCAGCAGGTCCTGTCGAAATCCCCTGGGGTGATTAGGTTCTGCCCCTCAGGGAAATCAGAAAACTCTGGTCACATTTTGAAGTGTGTTGCTTTTATATGTCAAGCTTCAGGAGTGTATTATCCTTTCATACAATATAAAACATGTTAATGCACTGTAGTCATAAACCTGGCTTTATTTGATTTTCTGGAATAGTTGGTGTCACAGAGATTAGATGTACAAATAAGGGGACTGTGGTGCATAGCACAGTTACCTCCTGAAATACTCCGTACTGGGTTCTGTTCTATGAAGACATACACGGTTATTCTGGCATTGTACAGCTGTGGAGCACCAAAATGTCACGTCTGTTTCACTCTTCTGTATCAAAACATTCCTTCAGAACTGGTCTGAAAGTTGCCTGTCTTGAACCCCCACCACAGTCAGGTCCCCTAGAGTCAGGAAGCGATTGTTAATACTGTTATTGTTACCCTCACCCATCTGTATTCTCACATGTTTACTAGATGCTTCCTACAACAGCAAGTTATTTCCTTGATGTTTCACTCCCTGTCATCACAATGTCAGTAGGTACTCCCAGTGGTGATTTATTCTCTTTACTTAACACTTTTGCCATTGAAAAAATCTCATATGCTGACTTTTCAAGTGTCCTCTTGATGCTTATAAATTACACTTCTTTCTGTCACCTGCATTCTTGCTGCTTCCAGAGTCTTATCACACATTGCATCTCTGAGTTTGGGGGGGTTTTTTTGAGCCTTCCTGTTAGCCTAAATGAACACAGCTAAACTGTATCCTAATAAAAATAACTTTTTGTCTTTTTGGGAGAGGAAATGGAATTATTTCAGATAGGTGGTGAAAAAGAACAGGTATTCTCACAGTGTAGAGAACACTAATTTAACACAGTGCCTTTTACATTATTTCCATTTTAGGAAGTGTGTTTCAACCCCCCAGAGGGCCAATGGAAAGCTACCCACTGATATTTGTGGTCCCACATGGGTCGAAAGAAGAACAAATAGGAAAAAATGCTGAATATTTGGCAGAATTTTGGATCTCCACAAAGCATTAGAAGGCAAGTATTACTCCAGGTGAGGTAGTGTAGTATATATTTGTATTATAATATAATAATGATGTATTAATATACTATTCTGTATAATTCTTTATTAATTCTAGTAACAAAACCTCATTTTTTAGAGATAGCTCTGTTGTTTTTGCACATGGGCATATCAAGCCACACAGACAATACCATCAGATTTGGCAGTTATAAGAGAAAAATGACATGCCCTTTGGGTGAAGATCCACATCTTGCAGCCTGTCAAATTCATCATTTAAGGACTATTTCTTTTCATTTAAATAATTTTCTTAGTTATTGTTTGTAATCTTCTTAATTGCCATGATAGTGTTGCAGGGTGAAGTAATTGCAGCCTAGGTGGAAGGAAAATATGTCAGAGACTAGATAATGATTTAGTGTATAGAAAAGCTTGATGAGTGCTGGAAAAACACTCCTAACAGATTTTTGGTAGAAAATTTCAGCACTTAGATGTAATTTCAGGGGAAATATGCTCTTTTTTGAATCTGAAAGAGGTTTAAAACATGCAGATATTTACAGAGAAAAACAGAAGAGATGTGAATCCTGGTTTTTTTTAATCCAACTGTGATCCATGGTTTGTTCTTTCCATCAGCTCTCTTGTTCCTCATTACTCTTCAAGACAGTTTTAGTGAAAAGAAAGACTAAGCACTGTGACATTCATTATGTTCTGTCCTTGATACATCAATGTTGGCAGATTAGTCCGTGTTTAAATATTAGGAATTACTCTCTTGTATGTGCACAGATGGGGCATTGTTGTATTTTGGGGCAGAGAGGGGGAGGGGTTAGGAACTATGGAGAGGAGGTTTCCTTGGACCACTATAGCTTACAGGGAACTCACAGCAGCAGTGCTTTCTTCACACTATAAGCACCATAATGAAATGTAATTGCAAATGTGATGTTCTTTGGCTGTCTTACAATCATACTGTGGGTTTTTTAGCATATTCCTTGGCATCACCAAAAGCAGGAGGCTTCTTTCTGTATATAAAAAGGTCATATCACTGGGAATAACTAATGCACTGTAAAGAAGGGTATGCTTTTATTGCTGGTTTTCATCTATTTCAGGGACATTTTGTTGGCTTAAACTACTTTGTTTCTAGCTTCACATAGATGTTGGTGTCTTCTAAAACTTCTTNAGGGAAATACATGAATGCCTGCATATAGGCAAAATAAATGACAGTATTTACATGATTCCATCTTCAAGAAGTGTAATATACCATCTACTATTACCAGGCAAAGCTTACAGCTTCACTGAAATCCCCAAGTTCAATTATTTAAGGTTTTGAAGTATGAAGCCAAAGCTTCAAAACTGAAATGAGACATATATATTTGTTGTAGGGATTAATTTATCAGTTTCTAGCTAGTTTTTAGATATTTCCTTTACCTCACAGAACTGTCAAAAATAATCTATCTTTTGATTGCCATTTCTAAATTACTCAATGGCCAACTAAAACTTACCCTTAAATTATAAGTCTGTCATGGTTTTGTAACACAACACTGTCACTTATTTGCCTTTAATGGATGGCATGTTGTTGGTTCCTTCATTCATTTGTTTTATGATTTATCTGAGACTTCCTTTTTGCTGCAAACCAGTTGAAACACATCTGTGTGTTGGGGGAACTAAGAGGGCTCAGTTACTCCCATTGCCAAACATTCATCTTATTATCACAGGCTCCTTGATCAGTTCTGCTTGCTTATTTTTTGTTCTTGAAGCAGTGAGCCATACCCAGTCCATTTTAAATGATGACTTGTGAGAAATTAAGAGCACAGATGTAAATATTAAAGGCTTCTTGAAGTGCCTGCATTGTTTGGTGTCATTGTTTTGCATTGGGGGCACACTGCTGGCCTATCCAATACACAAGGAGGCAGTGCAGGCACAGACTAATGGGCTGTATCACACACACTTGTATGTTTATTAGTTTCTGGAAACACTAATACTACCACCCTCACAGTTCCTGTTAACTGAAGGAAATGAGAGAGGGAGAAAATTAAGAAGGTGGATAGCTAACAGCAAATTAATTTATGCCTAGTCATGATCAAAATATAACCTACGTATAAATAAATAATGAAAAAAGTAATTTATTATTCAATATACATTTCAGACCCATTGCATTTAAAAAAAATAAAAATATATAGTTGACTTCAGATATTATTTAGCTACCTTGCTATCATCCTTAGATTGTTCAGAATCCTTCATCCTCCTAAAGATAAACTTTAAGAATTATCACATTTTCAGACAATAGCCTTTTCAAAATCGGGCTTTGTTATACCAATAGGATTTTACACATCTGTTTTTTATCTTTAGGTATGTAAAAGGCTCAAAATTTATTCCAGATGATCTATAGCAATCTTGTCTTTTACTTTCCCCTAGGTAAGACCATCCCACCTGTCTTAACTGTAAATACTGTTTCTATTCTTTATTTATTCCCACATCTGCAAGACAGCTATGACTCTGATCCTTCTAGTAATTTGGTACATGCTTAAATATGTAAGTATATCTGTGTACCCCATTGGGTTATTGTGTATATATATATTTATTTACTTTTTTTTGGACTAGTTTCAACTACTATAAGGCAGAGAGACATCTCTAAAATCACTGTAATTGATTTTTTTATAAGTGAAAAGTAGAATCAATGTATATTTCTTGGGCATCTGTATGGTGGATAATGAAAAAAAAAAAAAGCTTATTTGCAGTGCTCTGTTTTGGGAAAGAAGAACTACTAAATAAAAAAAGGACATTCAGTCTCCACCCTTCAGTGATGCCTGTGCTGCCAATGCCCAGGGAAAGTGACTGATTAGATATTGATGCTAAACCCCAGATGAACAGTCTCAGGTAGTATCTAAGCTCCAGCCATGAAGACTGAACTTCTGAAATAGCTTCTGAAATTCCTACAAACCCATAATAAATTGCACCTAATTGACTAGGACCATGATTTCCTGCATTTTAAGTTATTGATACAAATTTATTCATTAATATAAGCAACCACAACTACTGACTTTAGTGGATTCTGTCAGACTACTGGAGCTCTGAATTTGGCCTGTTTGCCTTTGGAGCCTAAAGTGAATATTTTGTGAATGACAGTGTTGCCAGAAAGATGCATTTTGACAGGGATCAGAAAAATGAACAGGCAGCTGGAAATACCTGAGCATGTTATGCTTCTTGGCAGACTTCACAAGAAGTAGATCTGCTGATTTAGGAGTTGCCTGTGGGTCTATCACTTTGTTCATCTCTGTCAGGGTTGATTTTTCACAACTACTTTGTCTCCAAAGTGTAATTTCTCCAATGGCTTACCTTAGCCTGGAAGGAATTTACATATTTTCTGCTTTCAGTATGTTTGAAATTCCAAAGAAAACTCTGGAGCTGCTTCTTTATTGTCAAAAAAGAATGGGAAAGAGATGGTAGCTTGTCATCCCATTATTTGTTTAGAACCATAATTTATGATAATGTATCTTTATGGTATGTTTCTGTATCTCACTGGATTTATTGGTTTTGAGAAAAAATAATTCAGAAAAATCCAT
>VYZU01030728.1:0-22380 GCA_013401355.1 Ceyx cyanopectus
GGTCCCTTCCAGCCCTAACTTCTGTGTGTGCCTCTAGAGTCTGTAACTCTCAGCCATGGTACCATGCTAAGATTTCAAATCTAATGCTGCAGTTGCTGGTGGGAGGGATTGTGCTACTCACAAAGGCAGACAGGGAAGCAACTTCTTGCTTCCTTAGCTCTTGTCTTTGGAGATACTAGAACCTTTAAAAATGAGAGACTGTCTTCTACATCAGTTATACAATTGTTTACTTGGTCTTGACTTAATAATATTCTATTACATGCTGACAATTTAGTAAAAAAAAGTTGCCAAATAACCACAGCTGCTTTTGTTCCTGTTAAGCTAGGAATATGGCAAGAGATCAGAAATGATGATGCATCTCAGTTCTGTGCTGCTTATTATTCTTGTGTCTCTTGCCTAGTTACTCTGAATCTGGCTGAGAATGTTGATGTCTTAACACTGTTGGCATCTGAATTGAGGAGAGAAGCCCTGCTGATTACTGATGTACTTTTTTTTTTTTTTTTCATTACCTCAGGCTAGATTTGTATGTAGTGGAGAGTTTTACTAAGTGACTTATTCTGGCACTTTTTGGGTGAAAATTTCAATACAAAGGGCCAGTAAGACAAATTCTCTGAAATATGTGAGCTTCTGGTGTGGAGACTGGCTTAGCAGCTTAGTTTTGGGAGTAATTTTCCTCTCATTCCCCACATAAGCTTCTAAAAGAATGGGAAAAGGGAGATCTGCCATGTCAAGTGATATTGCCACTGTCATAAGACAAAAGTTACCTATGTAGATAACCTTGGATTTATCATCCTTTTTTTTTTTTTTTNTTGTTTCTGAATATTAGTGTCCAAAAGTGTCTAGCATTTGAAGGGGCTGATTGCTGTCATTCTTGTGAGACCCTTAGCTTTTTAATCACTGCAAACAGAAAATGGGCATCAAACATATGGGGGTTCCCTAACAAAAATAGACACATAGCAAGATTGCAGGTGGATTGTGGGGGAAGGTACTCTCTACAGCTGAGCAACATGCTGGTCATACGGGGGAAGGAACCTCAACTGGAAGAGAGGCCCTTTTCTGAGGGAAGTTTGGTGCCTTTTCAGAAAATCAGAACAGTTCTGACTTTACTGGCCAAAATGGGCCAAAAGGTGCAACTTTGGGTTTCTCTTGTGTAGGATCTGTGAGATCCAGGCAGTGGACTGCACTACCATCTCATCATTTACTGTACGAGAATGTGAAGGATCCAGCAGAATGGGCTCCCGGCCACGCCGCTACCTCTTCACTGGGCATTCAAATGGCAGCATCCAGATGTGGGACCTAACCACAGCTATGGACATGGTTAATAAGAATGAAGACAGGGGTAAGTTGTGTTACACCTGGGCTGTGGTGTGGTTCTCTTTTCTGTCCTCATATACGCATGGATATGCTAAGTGGACTTGGGCTTTAAGAGCTGTCTCTTTCAGATGTTGGTGGCCCCACAGAAGAAGAGCTGCTCAAGTTGCTTGACCAGTGTGACTTGAGTACTTCTCGCTGTGCCACACCCAACATCAGTCCTGCCACCTCAGTTGTTCAGCCAAACCGGCTTCGGGAGTCTAATTCCAGGTAAGCTACTAAGGTTAGCAACAGCTACAGACACCAAAGGTTACCTTTCAGGTGAGCAAAGAGGGGTTTGGCGACCTGAATGCTTTAACTGAGCCCCTGAACCCATAAGTATCCTGAACTCCATCCACATACTTGCCGATTTCTGTTGGCTTCCACGTGCGCAGATTAAGGTATCCCATGAGAACCTGAAGTAAATGATCTGGAAGCCCTTGTGGGGAGGCTGAGATTGATATGTTAGTGGGAGTAGCAGTGGTGGGTGGGAGCAGGATGTGCAGAATAAATTACTGTTCTCAGCCTAATATCTGCTCTTTGCATCCTCGTTTGCTTTTCTGTTTTGAAGCCTCCAGTTGCAGCACCATGAAACAATCCATGAAACAGCCACGTACGGTTCTGTGCGGCCCTACTACAGGGAAAGTCCTCTGTTGGCAAGAGCGAGGCGAACGGAGAGCTTCCACAGTTCCCGGGACTTCCAGGCTTTTAACTTACCCAGCAAAAGCCCAACCGAAAAGGCAGCTGCTGCCAATGGCAATTCAAGCCAGACAGACACCAGGAAAGCAGCAGCTGAGGGCAGTGCAGCTGAGAGGAAGGCAGCGCTGACTACAGCACTCGAAGGGAGAGGCGTAGGCGTGACAGAGGCTGGTGGGTGTTGCAGTCCAGAAGTTCACCGTCTGCCAGAGAATTTTCTGAATCTCAAAAGAAGAGGAGTAGAGGAGGAAAATGAAGCCAAAGCAGAAAACAAAAAGAAAATGGGATTTGAAGGAGCTGGCTTCTTGGGAAGGAAGAAGATGCCTCTTCTGGCCTCTGCGCCAGTCATTGCTGAAGGCGGGCCTGACTTACCTGGTGCAGCTTCTCCATCACCTACGAAGACAGCGGCCTCACCACGGCACCGTGTCGACACCTCGATCTGGGACGAGTTGGGCATGTGACTGGTGGCAAAAGATGAGGGGGCAGGTGCTCTCTGGCTGGTAGCAANCTTAGTTTTGGGAGTAATTTTCCTCTCATTCCCCACATAAGCTTCTAAAAGAATGGGAAAAGGGAGATCTGCCATGTCAAGTGATATTGCCACTGTCATAAGACAAAAGTTACCTATGTAGATAACCTTGGATTTATCATCCTTTTTTTTTTTTTTTTTAATATTTTTTTTTACGGTTAAACAGATTGTTTCTGAATATTAGTGTCCAAAAGTGTCTAGCATTTGAAGGGGCTGATTGCTGTCATTCTTGTGAGACCCTTAGCTTTTTAATCACTGCAAACAGAAAATGGGCATCAAACATATGGGGGTTCCCTAACAAAAATAGACACATAGCAAGATTGCAGGTGGATTGTGGGGGAAGGTACTCTCTACAGCTGAGCAACATGCTGGTCATACGGGGGAAGGAACCTCAACTGGAAGAGAGGCCCTTTTCTGAGGGAAGTTTGGTGCCTTTTCAGAAAATCAGAACAGTTCTGACTTTACTGGCCAAAATGGGCCAAAAGGTGCAACTTTGGGTTTCTCTTGTGTAGGATCTGTGAGATCCAGGCAGTGGACTGCACTACCATCTCATCATTTACTGTACGAGAATGTGAAGGATCCAGCAGAATGGGCTCCCGGCCACGCCGCTACCTCTTCACTGGGCATTCAAATGGCAGCATCCAGATGTGGGACCTAACCACAGCTATGGACATGGTTAATAAGAATGAAGACAGGGGTAAGTTGTGTTACACCTGGGCTGTGGTGTGGTTCTCTTTTCTGTCCTCATATACGCATGGATATGCTAAGTGGACTTGGGCTTTAAGAGCTGTCTCTTTCAGATGTTGGTGGCCCCACAGAAGAAGAGCTGCTCAAGTTGCTTGACCAGTGTGACTTGAGTACTTCTCGCTGTGCCACACCCAACATCAGTCCTGCCACCTCAGTTGTTCAGCCAAACCGGCTTCGGGAGTCTAATTCCAGGTAAGCTACTAAGGTTAGCAACAGCTACAGACACCAAAGGTTACCTTTCAGGTGAGCAAAGAGGGGTTTGGCGACCTGAATGCTTTAACTGAGCCCCTGAACCCATAAGTATCCTGAACTCCATCCACATACTTGCCGATTTCTGTTGGCTTCCACGTGCGCAGATTAAGGTATCCCATGAGAACCTGAAGTAAATGATCTGGAAGCCCTTGTGGGGAGGCTGAGATTGATATGTTAGTGGGAGTAGCAGTGGTGGGTGGGAGCAGGATGTGCAGAATAAATTACTGTTCTCAGCCTAATATCTGCTCTTTGCATCCTCGTTTGCTTTTCTGTTTTGAAGCCTCCAGTTGCAGCACCATGAAACAATCCATGAAACAGCCACGTACGGTTCTGTGCGGCCCTACTACAGGGAAAGTCCTCTGTTGGCAAGAGCGAGGCGAACGGAGAGCTTCCACAGTTCCCGGGACTTCCAGGCTTTTAACTTACCCAGCAAAAGCCCAACCGAAAAGGCAGCTGCTGCCAATGGCAATTCAAGCCAGACAGACACCAGGAAAGCAGCAGCTGAGGGCAGTGCAGCTGAGAGGAAGGCAGCGCTGACTACAGCACTCGAAGGGAGAGGCGTAGGCGTGACAGAGGCTGGTGGGTGTTGCAGTCCAGAAGTTCACCGTCTGCCAGAGAATTTTCTGAATCTCAAAAGAAGAGGAGTAGAGGAGGAAAATGAAGCCAAAGCAGAAAACAAAAAGAAAATGGGATTTGAAGGAGCTGGCTTCTTGGGAAGGAAGAAGATGCCTCTTCTGGCCTCTGCGCCAGTCATTGCTGAAGGCGGGCCTGACTTACCTGGTGCAGCTTCTCCATCACCTACGAAGACAGCGGCCTCACCACGGCACCGTGTCGACACCTCGATCTGGGACGAGTTGGGCATGTGACTGGTGGCAAAAGATGAGGGGGCAGGTGCTCTCTGGCTGGTAGCAAGCATAACGTGACGTGTGGGTTGCTTCTTGACTGAGACTTTGTTCTGATACCCAGAATGAAAATGGTACAGTTGGGACAAAGCACCTGGTTGCTGCCAAAGCTTAAAGAGTCATCCACGTCAGCGTGTGGCTCCAAAACGTGTGTACGGTACTTGGTAAAAACATTGTTGTGCACTGTTGTATAAATGTGGTCAGGTATGTGATATGTTATGATCTAGTTTGTTTGGGGGGAAGGGAGGGTGCTAAAGAAACACTTGGTTGCTTAATGGAAGATGCCTTCTAGATGCAGCCACACACTGCTCTACAGGGGCTGCTGTCTCAACTGGATTTTACCTAATTCACGGGCCTGCCTCTGTAGTCTTGTTTTATGAATGGGATCCTTGCACTCTGTGCTGCTATCTGAAATCTGAAATGTTTTGTGCAGGTTAAGGAGGAAGCTATTTTAAATGGCATATTCGTTTGTCTTGTAGTCCAAATAAATTGCCAGAGGAGTGTTGCTTGTGCTTTCTGAAAAGAGATGGTATCAGATGATAGGTTTTGACTGAGAGCATGCATAAAAAGATGCTGGGCATAATACACAGAGTTGGCAGTCTCTTGAGGGCTTCCTTGTCACTTTCTCTGAAAAAAGGACTGAGATTAATATGGGAGTAGGTTTACTGTCATGGTATAATAATTCCCAATTACAAGTGACTCTATGTGATATTTTCTGCCAGTGTTTCATGGGCTTCCTTGCTGTTTGCTCCTAGTTTACTGTGGGTGGTGAACAAATTTTACTGCCTGTAGATTAGTAGTAATATATAAACAAAAGGGAAGGCTGTGACAGCCAAGTGTTTAATAGGGAGTGGGTTAGGATGTTTTTTACCTCTGAAAAAAACTACTTGGAGCTGAACATTCATTAATGGCTCTGGGTTTTTTGAGTCTTGAGCCAGGAGGGTGGGGAAGAGGGAGAGGATGCAAAGGTTAAAGCAACTCCATAAGAATTTCTTCATTTGCTGTTTATTCACCTGTTCACAAAGAGAATTTTGCAGTGGAGCTTTTGTCAGACCAAGAAAATACTTGTCCATCCTGCCACAAAGGCCCCTTTTAGCCACTTGCTAGTTTTTGGACAGGTAAAAGACGCCTTTTCCTTACCAAATGTGTTGCCCCCCGCCCACACCCAAAACCCTCCTCAACTGTGGAAGTGGGATGAGAGACAGAAGATGAGAGCTTCTACCTTCACAGTCTTCTACTACTGTGTGACTTGGGGATTTTCAGACTGTTCTCTTGCCTTTCTGAATGGTAACACATAGTTTTTACTATACAGTTAAGAGAGGGTGAAAAAAGGCCAGCCTACCCCCTCCCTCAGTCCCTTCCCAACAAAGAGTTATTTTCTTTTAGTTAAAGTTCAGTGGGCATGGGGCAGGGAAAGAGCAACTCTTTCCCCTCACCCCAAAGTCCACACGGGCTGCTTTTGGCAAGTAATCCACTTTCCATTTTGTAGAGAAGGTGGTTGTGTTCTTCAGAGGTGGGTGTCGGTGAATGTGGTGTGTTCCTTGGTGACTGTGCTGAAGCCTTTGATGACATTGACAAGATCATCTTCGTCTACATACTGCAGGAGGAGGGGTAGAAAAAAAGCATGTGAGCCAAAGCTGTACAAGACTAAAGGAGATCCTGTCCTTTCTTTTCTGTCTCTCCCCACCCCCCTAAAGAAATGGTTCTGAAACAGGTAAGTAAGCTCATTTCTATGTCTGCATGTTTTCCCATTCTTGGCAGCATGAGCTAAGAACCTTAATTATCCAAGTGCCTCCATAGAAAACAACTTGCTGTCTTCATCGTAATATTCATAGGCAAGGTGGACAAAGGGGTGAACATAACTTGCTGACAGTGCTAAACCACTCACTGTAATAATGGGAAGAGATGAGTTAAAAGTGGTACAGGAAGATGATATTCAAGAGTAGCTGAGCAACACAGCAGCAGAGGCAGTGAGGTTTAGGGAAATGTACAACGAGAGGGTGGACAGAAGAGCCCAGCTTTGTGTTTACAGCAGTTGATTGTAAAAAGCAGCTGAGCTCATGCTGTCAGGGTTGTTTGCCACCAAAAGTTAGAGGAAGTTTTTGCTGTCCTGTGCCTAGCGTGTCTGAAACTCACTGGGCTGTTCTGTAACCCAGTGCTAACACACTCCTACCCAGTATATGAGGGGAGGGGTTTGCAAGCTAAATCAAATCACTCTGCTAGTGCAAGATAGAGCAAGAGCTTCCTCTCTTGCCATTGGGAAACTTTTGGTTAATGGGACCATACAGGTACACCCTGGGTGGGCTGTTGGTCCCCAGGCAATTAAATCAGAAGGATGACAAAAACATGACTTAAGGCTGAGTCACAGTAGCACTGATTCAGGAACTCCATGAGCTGCAGATGAATCCAGACTGGAAGGTTAACCTGTACCTAAAGGGGCTTCACCTAAGTATCACTATGTTCTTACTTAAACTTTGGTCTTCTTGTGGTCTAAGCAGTGCAGCAGCAACATCCCCCTACTGTGGTATGCCTGTGTTCCAGCCCTTCTAGTTAACTGTTTGGTGTTCAGAAGGTGAAAGCACAAGGAAGGTATTTTTGGGCCAGACCATCCTTCTTCAGTTCACTTTGCACTTTGCACAACATCCACTCCACAATAACCACACACTCTATCTAATTTTGTTACTACCTCACATGCCCTTCAGCCTTGTCTGTCCCCTTTTTAGGAATCTTATTAGTCAGGTTTTTCTGAGATTAAACTCATCTTGCTGGCCCCCAAACCCTTTCTCACACATTTGCTGAGGGATGGGTGGAAGTCAGGGGAGTGGAGATTAAAAAGCTTCTTTCCTGGTGACAGAAAATGGAAGGCAGTCATTGTCCTCGACTAGAAAGTCATAACATATAGGTGTGTTCAGGGCTATGTTGGTGACACTGGCCACTCCTGTCCTTTTCTATATTAAAAGATACTTTGCCTACTCCCTCAACTTCCTTCTAGTCCCATGGGGGCAGAGATTGAAGTAGTTTGTCACAAATGCCAGAGGACAGAAGGCACATCAGCACTTGAGTCTAAGGTCCCAGAACAGGAATTGCTAGAATACAAGCTCCTGCATCTGGCTCTGAATGTGTGAAGGATGCCAAGATACCTCTCCTCACACGTAAGTTTGCTGAATGAACACGGAAAAAAATGCCTATGAGTTGACCAAAAAGTATGGAATTCTTGAAGGTGTATATCCCTGGTAGACCATGAAGTTACTCAATGGAAATCATAAGCAAATGCACAAGGACCCCTCCCATTCTCTAAAGGCAGTGTGGGATCACTTTGCAGCTCCCAAAGAGAGCAGGATTTTGAGGATCTAATCTCTGACCATGTCCTAGATCTTTTGGCTATACTTCCAGAGTAGCTTTTGACATTCACGTCTTTTCAGGATTCTAAAAGGACAAATTACCAGCAGCTAATGCACAACAGCATCACAGAGGAACAGGAGTCCTTACCAAGCCACGCCCAGCAGTGCGATGATTGCGGATAATGGCATCCCAAGGTGATTCTTCAACAAGGGACTTTTTGTCATAGAGATCAAGCAGCTGACTGACACTACGATGAAGAGAGGCTTGGGAATATGTACGACTTAGCTGGCTCTGACTTGCTCTCCTTACCCCAGAGCCAATATAGACACTGCGGTTGCTCATGGGAGAACCAGCTCCTGGTATTTTCGTATCTGACAACCCCTAGGAGGAAGGCACAAATGACACAAAACCAAAGCAGGACTAGCAGGGAACAGGGAAATGCATGCTTCAAAAATCATGCAGAGCAGAAAAAAACTCCATACACAAACACCCCCCCGACAAAAAAAAATCAGAAAATAACCAACACAACAGAACCACAAAACAGTAGAAAAAGCCCCCAAACAAACAACACGAAACCCAAACCTTTCACCTTTGATTATTTTTCCCTTCTTCCCTCTCTAATTTTATTTTTTTTTTAAGTAACCAACATGCAGAGGTCAAAGATTGTTGACTCCCCGAACGATAGCCCAGACTTCCACAGTGGATGATAGCAGAGCAGGGAAGACACATTCAGCCACCAGGAGAAACACTCGAGATGACTTCGTGCGGGCTCTTTGGGTCATCTGGCACATCACACACCTTGAAACTCTGCAAGCTAACAACTCTACCTCAAAGTGCATCGTGTAACTTTTGAGCATGACACTGCTTGATGAATCAGACGTGTCAGCAATGGTCTCAAACTGAGATAAAAGAAAGGCAGGAAAAGCATTAGGGCAGGCCGAGGTGCAATGCAGCTGCAGTCTGTTCCTTAGAAAAGGTGGGAATTAGCTGAAGTTCTGTGCTGGGAGCAATGGAGCAGGATCTGGGGGAGTAGGAGAACTGGTAAATGTGAGGCACTATTTAAGTTTTAACCAGTATAGCATGGGCAGCCAGCATTGTTTGTCACGGGATTTTGCTAACAGCTGTAAACTCAAGCAAGTTTGCCACTTCATAGTAGCTCCTAACTTCTTAGATTAAGTCTTTTAACTGATGCACTGTAGAACCTTTGTTTCAATTAAGCTCATGAGCTTCTAGAAAAAAAAAGAGATAAGAAGAAAAGAGAAAAAAGAAGAAAAGAGAAAGGAATGGCACAGGCATGCCAACAGCAAAGACGTTTTAAAGTCAAGAGGAATAGCACAACATGACAGACTGTAGAGGAAAAGGAATCAAAACCACAAAAAAAAAAAAAGTTGTTTCTTATGATCTTAGCCTTTGCCAGGAGAAGGGGCACACTGGAAATCCCATTGTTTCCAAGAGCTCCTTCGCTGAGGCACAGATGCAGCTTCTTGGCACCAAGACAAGAAGGAACAGAATGCGTGAAGGATGCAGGAGTCACTATCCTGCTTGATGGCATTCACAGGAAAAAGAAGCTGAGAAGTGACAAGAAGAATCAGCTCATGGTCTGTGCCTGGGAACAGGCATGGAAAAGGAAGGCACTGCTGCTCCCGTTCTCCATCTTGTCACAAGTCCCATAGTCCTTTTGTCTTGCTTTTCCTCAAAGACTACAGTAGCTCTACTGCTCTGCTACAGCATTATAACTTGTCATAATAAAATTGAGACAAAGCCTTCCTCTTTATCACCCGTCAGCAGTGCTCCTCCCACCTCTCTGGTGGTCCCAGTGTGGCTTTATGTGCATGGATGCACATACACACAGTTGGTGAAGGTCCCTTGCTTTCCTCTAGTTGCATTCCCCTCCCAAAACCTTCCTGGAAAGCAGCTTTTCCTAGAGCAGTCCATGTGAGAGGTGGGTGGGCACCAGCAAGAATCAGACCTTCTCCTTTAGTCCAACTTTTTGTAGGCATGTTTAATGGATACCCGACAAAGACTTGGATTGATCCTGGTTAGCCATCTATAACAGATGCTTGGGAACATAAAGGTTCCTCTGAAAAACACATCACCTACCTTCTTACAGAATGCCGTGGATTTTTCAACACTATTGCAGATGTCAGATAACATCAGCTGATGCTAGTGGTTTTGCATTTTCTGTGACTCTAGATCCAAAGTTTGTCTTGGGCATCACAAGCATTTCAGGACCTGCAGACCAGGTGCCGTAATGATCTGTTTTGGACTAAGGTCTTGTTGCCTTACTGTTAATGAGACAGCCCTTTTCCTACACTGAATAGCTTTCATTTGGTAACCAAGAGTGCAACAGATGGTGGAAAGAGGAAGAAAAAGTGGATGTGTGGGCAAATAAAAATAGAGCTTGATGGATACAGAACATTTTATCAAACATACCGGATGGGTTTCACCTGATGAGTACACACTCATTGGTGATGTTCTTTTCTGGAGTGGAACTAAAGGAGGTCTGTCTCGGGCATAAGGTTGCTTGTGGATTTTCCTTTGAAGAATTAAGGAGAGAAGAATAGCCAAAAGGATCAAACCTAGAACAACCATCAACATGGCAAACCACAACTCATCGTAGAATTTTGCATGTTTGGACTCTGCTTTGTCCTTCTCTCCAGGTGTTGTCAAGATCAGACCTGTAAAAATCAAAAGGGATGAGGGGAGAAAGGGGATGTTATTTCAGAAAGCATTTAACAATATGCTATCCCTTTCCTCGCTAATAAATTAGCCAGAAATTTAAGTAATTTTGTTGTCATGTGCTTATTTGTACTTATGTTCAAGGTGGTATAATGGTTCAATGTGCTAGCAGGCTATAATAAAAAGCTTACTACTCTCAAGAGACCCTGCTTAAAGTTGTGGCATTGATGCTTAAGCTGGAAATCACCACTGCATCAAGAGCTCTTGAGAAAAGAGGCAGTGGAGTTGGAATGCATGAAAAGAAGGGTACTCCAAGTAACCTTGAAGAGTGGAAATGACTACAGTAATTTCAGAGCAATATGACAGAGGACATTCTCTTCAGCACTGTGTAGTGTCAGGCCTGTGCAGTTAAAAAGAGGGGGAGGAAGACAACCAAAATGAGTGATAAACTAACACGAAAACTAACAATATGAAACATTTTATTCCTCCTTCCTCTACTTGTAAGGAGAAAAAAAACAAACATCCACTTGTTTGGCTTTGTTCATACACACACAAGCGTAAGAAATCTCAGTGAGAGGATTTCCTGGTTATTTGCAGTCCTACATGCATATCCAGACTCTTGGCTGAGGAATTTCCATGACCTTCACTCACAAGCTTTCTCTGCAAGCTGCCTATGGTGCCGATCAAGTTTGCAATAGACTCTGGGTACAAGTACCAATCAAAGAACAAAAGACCAGAGTGTGGGAGGTGATGGACATAGAGCAACTGGGAACATTTTATAATGCCTTTACAACAGCCTTGCTTGAAATTCTGCAGGAGGATGGAGTGAGAGCATGAAAAGGTATATAAGGGAAACTCAGTGTAAAGCGTAATTGCAAAACAAGGTCCCTCTATTTTAATAAGATGAACATGATACAAATCAATCAATAAATAAAACCAAATATGCCAGTTAGAAATGGTTCATGTGTAGCCTTTCTTCCCAGAAAATTTAAGGATTTAAAAAAGTTCAAACCCTTTACTGGTAGGCATCTACTACTCAATGGACAAGAAGTGACTGGGATGTCACTAGACCAAACTCTCTCTCTTCCACAAAACAGGCAAAGGTCTTTGGGATAGAAGGGAAACAGCAGGTGTTATAATCTGGGTCGTGACTATCTCATTTAGCATTTCCATAAAGTGGTTAGGGGAACACATCTCAGGTAAGACTGAGTGGCTGGTTGGTCATATGAAAGGAGCATGCAGATGCCTTTTCTTCGGTGGGGAGCGATTGCAGGAGAAGGAATGACTGAGGAGGAACATGGGAGTACAGGATTAGATTCCAAAACAACCTTAATGTGGAAAAAAAAAATAATCTGGAAGAGAGCAGATTCTATTCAGCAGGAAAAAAAAGCACATTTTGGAGCAATATCTTTATGAAAAAACAAAAGAAAAAAAAATACATGTCTAGAGAGATGATCTGAAGCTGGTCATGATGCAAAGTAACAGAACTCCATCCATGGCAGAAAAAGGTACATTATCTACATACCTTCATCTCTAGGGCGCTAAAGAATCCCCTGATCCTGCAATGAGATGCTGCCATCCTGTCTGGCATGCACTACTTATCAAATTTCTACAACCACATAAACAAATAGGTGATAGGTAATTTCTTCACATATTTACCAACACCTTCTCCAGCGCTGTACTTGATGACCGGTGTCATGGCGCTCCCTTCATCAGTGATGCAGGTCACTTGAAATAAAAAGGCTGAGCAAAAAAGGTTAGAAAATATGATCAGGAGAAATAAAAAAATCTGTAGGTGCTGCTTTTTCGCCATGATCAAGAGATGGCCAAGTCTGAGAAAAGCAAAGGCAGGAATAACACATAACCCCATTGTAATCCATGTGAATTCCAGAGCAAGAGCCTCATAATCCCTTTTACATGGTTATTGCACTTCTAAACTGTGAACCTCAGCAGATCACATGTAGTCACCACAATGATGCTACTAATTATGTTCCTCTTTTACCACCCAGTCCTCCCTCTTCCAGTGATATGTAACTGTCAACTTTCAATTTATTCCTCATTTTGCCCTAAATCCCTCATACTCCATTCATGGCTGACAGAAACGTGTTAAGAACATTTGAGTGAAAAAAAAAAAAAAGAGGAAGCAATTTCAGTAATCAAGAAGGTAAAAATAAATTACAAAATCTTTTGACA
Source organism: Ceyx cyanopectus (assembly GCA_013401355.1). Taxonomy (NCBI): domain Eukaryota; kingdom Metazoa; phylum Chordata; class Aves; order Coraciiformes; family Alcedinidae; genus Ceyx; species Ceyx cyanopectus. The sequence continues at coordinate 12,688 of VYZU01030728.1, forward strand.
TATAAAAAACCCCAATGCCTTAAAATCAGAAAACTTTTTTTTTCTTTTTTTTTTCCTATTAACATTTTCCTTGTGTTTTAAAGATTGAATTTTTCTAAAGTGAAATTAAACAAAACATGGCTGATTCAGAGCTACTGACAACTTGATTAAAATGGCACTTCAGGCTCCAGTCTTTGCCGAAGCTGAAGGTTTCCACGTATTTCCCAGAGCACAGCACTGAAGGGTTGAATTTCAGTGCAGCTCAATGACTTAGGAAAGCTCTACCCTCACAATAAGCCAAAGCAGTTTCACCCAGTCAGGGTACAGTGTTTAAAGAAAAAACTTAGCTCCAAGGATTTTTTTTCCCATCATCTACTTAAACGTTCCTGAAGAACACTTTTGTGCTCTTGGCTTAGGATGTTTATGAAGAGTTTTTCTTAAATTTAGCACTTATATATCAATTATATCAATTTAGCTCAACAGTCTTTCACAGAAAGAAAGCAATAGGAAATGGAAACTGACTTTTGTCAGATGTCCTTGGTAAGTACAGCTCGGTGTCAAAGCCACTGTAGATGCGTTGCCCGCTCTCCGTTAACACATACTCCTTCAGGCGGCCATTCAGGACAAACGTGCGACTCCAGTCGATGTGGATGGTAGATAAATTGCTGACAACAGAGAATGGAGCCATGTACCGAGGTGCTGCAAAAGGAGGGGCAAAAAAAAAAAAAAAGTTTCTAGCCAACAGGCATGACTGAGTTATACAGTGCAAAGAAAGGAGCTCTGCACGATACAAGCTCTCTGTCACGTGCTTCTCTCAATGTATATGTGTATGAGTAGGGAATATGCTGTAGCATGCCAGTCTCTATGCTGAGAAAGCATAAATATCCCATATCTTCAAAATAAAGATCTAGAACTCCCTTCCTTTGTCTTTGTGTACATGGTACAGACACTGAAACCATGTAAATTAAATTCCAGCGTAAGGTGGAAGCAGATTGTGCAAGTTCAGCTGCAGCATGATGGGCTGTGGGAGATAAACTGCTAAGGAGAGGACACTTTTGCAGGCCTCAAGAAATTGGCCAAGATCATCTTTTAACACATGCATATAAGCTAAAACATGGGGTTTCAGAAAAGCAAGAGTGGAAGGCAAGCAGAAAGAAAAGAAACCCAGAACTCACTTCCAGGAAAAAGAGTTCATCAGCTGGGCTCAACAGCTTGCTGACAAAAGACTTCATTTAAGTTTGCAGTGGTTTGTCCTTGAGGCTTTTCCATTAAGTCATGTGCCTGGTATATGCCAGTTTATTAATAAGAAAGTTGCTTGTCCACATGCACTATTCTGCTAACTACTTACTGTCACTACAGCAAGACTTCCAGGCAAAAAGGTAGGAGACATTCAGAGTGACTCAGGAGACCTGCTGTGAAGACGTCAGCAGGCCAAGAAAAGCAAGACTGCAAGCAGAGGACTGCAGACCCAATGGATGTGGGTTTATAAATGTCTTCCAAGCCCTTGTGTTCTATGTCTCACCAGTTCCTCGTGATTTTTTCCATTTAAAAGTTCATTATCATATTCCATCTTTTTAGTTTGCTATTTAATATAACACAGCTTTAGAGATAAGGACTTTTTTCTTTTTTTTTTTTTTTTTTTTTTTCAGTGGTGATATTAAAGAAAATCTGGGGCCACTCCATTTGAAATTTTCAGTTAAGAATGTAGCAGATACATTTTTAGGAATTATGAGGCAGAACTACCAAGTGATGCAGAGGGATTTTTAGAAAGGTGATTCTGGAATCCTGACAGGAGACTATATGATAAAAAGTGAAGATCTTCTTTGCCCTGACCTGAGGTGAAATGCCCATCTCATCTGTTATGGAATGACTCTGGCTACAGCAGTATAGATCATTTTAATAAAAGCTGATGTTAGACTACTACAAATTTAGTTTTGATGGCAAAATCTATTCTGACTGTAGGCACAGGTCCTGCATATTTAATTTCCATGCAGACCACCACACGGCCTTAAAGTACTGCCTGTGGTGGTTAGATAGATAGCAACAAATTCTTACTTCAGTGTCAACAAGGATCCAATCATTCAGATGACATCCGAGGAAAACTCTCATGAGCCCTGGCAGAACCATTGCCTGAATTAGGACAGTAAGATTATTCCTGAAAAGAATAACAATGTCTTTTTCAAGATCTCCACTTTTCCTAGGGATTATTTATGGCAGTGTATTTATTACTACACATCACCGTTCTGGTAATACTTGAATATTTTATGTTCTGCGTCTTTGCTGACCATTTTCAGTAAAATAAATGGTTTTCAGGTTTCCAAGATAGAGGATGTGATTATCAGATAATGAGCAAAGAAATATTTTTTTTAAGAAATGAGCAGTCAAGCTCCAGAAGAGTATTTTCAATTAATAGGCAGCAGAGACACAGTTACCAGGGATGTGGAAGAGCAGGTTTCTGGGATCATCTTTCACAGAGTTGGAGAAGTCACTTGGTGCAATGGAGCCCCATGCATCAGAAGTGGGCACTGCTGATCACAGACCCTTTTCTCATACTCACGCTCCTTTTCCGTGGTGAAACCAATCCATTCTGAGGCGCTGCTGCCAACAGAGTTGTAAGACACGACTCGCAGGTTGTAAGTGGTGTATGGCTCCAGGTTGGACACATTGGCACTCTGTCCTTTTCCTGTATACTTCACTTCAGTTGGGCCAGGGCTGCAAGCTTTCACTGCTGGCTGTAAGTTCAGGGGACAAGCCATATATACATGCAGCTCATAGCTGAGAAGAAAGTTGAGATTTTGATTAATCTTAAGCCTTAATAACGAAACACCCATCACACATTTAATCCTAATTGCTGTATGACTGGCTACCAAAGAAAAAGGACCTGATCCCAGTTTTTTTTCTTGGAGTTTTGGCCTCAGCTGTAAAATGCTTATGAACAATCATGGTTGTAAGTCACTGGCCTGGGTTCCGTTTGGGTTAATTATCACAAACAGGTGCTGGCTCAAGTAGCTGAGAGGGGCCACAGCCAGGATAAACAACAGAACCAGCCAATGGAATATTCCATACTATAACTGAGTCAGGCCTCTATATATGGGGAGGGCTAGGCCAGGGTACATATGTCTGGTTTTGATTTGCTTCAGCATGTGGCTTTAGTGTAGCAAGATCAGGGAAAGTTGTTGTCTTACACACAGGTAGAGCCTTTCTGGCTTCTATTACTCACTTTGTAATAATTTGATTAGTACTATAATTAGTACGTTGTTTTTATCTCTTGTTGTGTTTATTACATTGTCCTTATCTTAATCCCCAGGGTCATCCTGTGGGGTGGAGGGGGTGAGGGAATGATGGGTTAGCTGCTACTTGGTGTTTAGCTGCCAGTGGCATTTAAACCACAAGAGGCATACTCACAATGAAACTGTTGATTCCTGTTACCTTGCTGTTTACTTCTGCAAACCAAGATTTGCCTAAGTAACTACAGGATGAAGCTGACTCTTCTGATGCTAACTGAGCTCACACCAGGCCCACTCAGAATGGGTTTATGAAAGGCAGGTCCTGCTTGATGAACCTTCTCTTCTATGACAAGATGACCTGCTTAATAGATGAGGGAAATGATGTGGATGTTGTTTCCTTGGACTTCTGAAAAGCCTTTGACACTTTCCCACAGCATTCTCTTGGGGAAAAAAAAAATAAGGGGAGACCTTATCTCTCTCTACAACTACCTGAAAGGAGGTTATACAGGGATTGGGTGCTGGTCTCCTCTCACAAGAATCTAGTGACAGAATAAGAGGGAATGGCCTCAAGCTGCACCAGAGGAGGTTTAAACTGAACATTAGGAAAATTATTTTTTTTTTTACTGAAAGTATTGCCAGGCATTGGAACAGGCCACCCAGGGAGGCAGTTGAGTCACCATCCCTGAATGTGTTTAAAAAACATATAGATATCGTGCCTGAGGATAAGTCTTAAGTGGTGGACTCGGTAGAGTAGGGTTAGTGGTTGGACTCAATGATCTTAAAGGTCTTTTCCAACCTAGATGATTCTACTATACTGGCTGTGTGATCACAGCTGTCAGACAGTTCTCATCACTCACAACAGATTATCCTCTCTACCTTCATCCTCTTCAGTAACCTTCTTAGGAGAAAATCAGTTGTTTTATATGAGCACCTCCCAGATGGTATTCAGTCCACAGGGCTTATCACCATCAACAGGGAGAAGGGGGAATATGATAGCCATAACCATCCAGTGCTCTCAGCCTTGTGATTGCAGCTCAGATTGTTCTACCACGACTCCTAGCCAAGATGTGCAAGTTCATCTGGGTGGCAGCTTCTACCTGGTGACGATGCCGTTGGGTGACTGAGGGCCACTCCACTGGAAAGAAGCGTTCCTGGAGGTCACAGTACGAATCTGTGGGGGTGGCTGCTCTGAGGGTGGAGCCGGCTGGGTGGTGATTTGGGCCGTGGGTCCTTTGCTGCAACAGTTGAAACAGGTGCAGGCCTCCACACCAATGGAGTATGTGGTAAAAGGTTTTAACCCATGTATTGTCTGCTGGGTGGCAGTACCTTCTGACAGCTATAAAAATTGAGAGAACTTGTCACAGCTTCAAGCACCACACGTACTAAATAGCTCTAAGAATCCTCCTTCCCCTGTGAGAGAGATCTACCCTGTCTGATGCCAGCAGACCAGGTGTCATATAAACCTCCCCATGGTCAAAAAAAACCAAACTTCCAACAGTGGCACCAGTCTCTCAGCCATGTCTTAATGACATGTATTTTCTACCCCTTGTCTGTATTTTTCCCGCTACTTGAGGGATTGATGAAAAAGCTACCTGTGCTCCTGAACCTTCAACCAATCTCCCTAACGCCCTGAAATCCTTCCTGATTGTATTTAGGCTACTCTCAGAAATCTCATCATAACCCACCTGAAAAACTACTAAAGGATAATAATCAGAGGGGTACAACAGATCAGGCAGCTTCTTTTTAATGTCCTTAATCTGAGCCCCAGGGAGGCAGCAGACTTCCCTGTGTGCTGGGTCGGGTCTGCCCCTCTGTTTCCTTCAATAGAGAGTCCCCCACTAAGAGAACTCTCCTTTTCTTCCTCGTTGAGGAAGTCCTAAGTTGTGGGGCTGAGGGACAGGCTATGGGCAAGTTGCCAGATAGGTCTTCATCACAAAGGGGCATCAAATTCCAGAGGTCCATACCCCTTGAGTGAGGGCAATGATGGAGGGGGGGTGGGGGGGTTGGAGGGAGAATCCGCCCACCCCCACGAGGTGGGACATGCCTCCAAGCCTCCTCCTCCACCACTCCCCCACCCTTCAACTGGTTATAAGACTGACTGTCTTCCAAAAGGGCCTCGTATCTGTTTTTCAGAGGTACCTGAGGAATAGAAGCAGGCAAGGGAGGTGCTCTCCTTCTATGCCCATTGCCTCCACTCACCCTCTTTACTTGGGGTTCTGTTATTTGTACAAGAGAGGCAAAGGCACAGGGGCCCCTTGATCCTGGGTGTTACCTGTCTGCTGAATGGAGCACAGAGCATGGCTCCAACAGACAATCTCAATTTAATACTCCCTGATACTCCTGAGTCTTTCCACTTCAGTTTGAAGCCTCAAAACCTCATCTTCAAGCTGGGCTGCTTGGCTAGGCAGATCATCTACCTGCTCACACCACACGCAGCCATGGGAGTTACCCTCTGAGGCCAGCAACAGGCTGTGGCATTCTCAGCAGCCTGTCATCTGCACCCCCACATCCTTCTGAGCAGCATCTGTCTGAATTCCGACATCGACTTTGATTGAAGACAGAACAAGATGGGATAAGGGGAAAAACTCCCACACAAATATTTGTCTACTTGGAAAAAACCCAGATAGTGCTACAGAGAAAAAGTATTCAAGTATTTTGCATTGATTTAGTGGTAACTATTCCAGGAACCTTCCTCAGCTATGACCTTTACCCAAATCTGCCTGTTTTACAGCACTAATGACCCCTCTGCAGGTTTCCTAAATGGAGACTGGTCACTTCCAGACACCTAATAGTGCCTAGGCTGAGCTACCAAGTACAGAAGTTGCTTGGCTACTTGCACTATTCTTCAATGCTTTTCTATTAACTGTTTCTTGCCAACAAGAAATATTTTAAGGAAAGCTCACGTACAGGATTTTCATCTGAATTCAAATCTACAGGCTATCCAAAGAACATAATAATTTCCTAATGGCTGCATTTTCCAGCTACACCATTTGGACTGTCAGGAGCTGTCTGGAAGTGTTTCACTTGGACTGTTAGCTGCCACTGAGCAATGCTGATTCCCATCACATTGTCACAGCATATCACCACATCAGAAATGTTTAATGGTGAGGTTAGTTCCTTGAGAAGCATGTTTAGATGAGTGAAAAGCCTTGGTGACACTTTAGCCAGAAGAGAGCATTGCAGAGCAGTTAACAACAGGAGAGCAGGAGACGAAGACAGTCTGTAACCAAGCAGCTTGTAAGAACAAAATTGTTAAAGCTGGAAAGCACAAGCTTGAATGGAAGTACAGAAACAGTGTTGATAATACTCACCACCACATCACTCCCTCTGGTATCATTAGAAAACAGCCTGTAAATACTGACCACCCCATTTGGCTTAAGAGGAGGGCTGATGGTCACCACAGCCACTGTGGATGCCACTGTTTCAAAGAGGGGAGCTCCCAGGCCCTCAGGAGGGGCAGGTCCTGTCCGGCAGCGGGACCAGCCACTCTGTGTCCGTCCCGCTGAGTTTACTGACCACACCTTCAGCACACAAAAAAACAGAGAAACTGTTAGCAAAGGGCTTAAGCCCACAAAATATCCACAGTTAGCCAGGGATGCTACTGCAGCTGGACTGACACAGAGAAAAATGCAACACAATGACATCATTGCAAAATGTCCCCTAACTGCCACCCAGCACCTGTGTACACCCAGTTAATTTTCTAACTGAGAGTGAAATGTTTCCCACCTCCACATTTAGGGAAAAGAAGCAGATTTCGTGTCTCAGGCAGCATGTGTTCATGCGCCTCCTTCATACCTGATCTCCAAACTCTGAATTCCTACCCCTGTCAGTGTCATACCATGCAAAGAGGATTCCTTGAGAAGTTGTGATCAACAGTGATAATATTTTCAAAGACATCTGAACAAAAAAACTGATCTCCAGTCCTGCCAATTTCTCTCTTCATGCTTTCTTCATGTATGCAAACAGCCCTGAGGAATTCAGCTTGGCACTGTTTGACACATAAGTTACATTCACCTTGACTGAATCACACAAGCCAAACTCCAGTTACTCTTTAAAACCAGCCAGTTTTACAGCAACATTCCTTTCTTAAAAATATTAACATATCAGACATTTGGCAATAAATCCAATTGAAAATGTATAGTTAAGTCAGCATCTCTCAATTATTTTTCAAAACAACATTTGCTTTATTGCATGAACACAAAGGCAATGGCTTCAGTTCCAAGATTTCAAAATTTAGCAGCTTGAATGATGCCTGATTAAAAAACATGTCTCTATGAACTGTGCCTACTGATTTTGTCAGCTTCACAAACCAGAATGATTTGCAGACTACATAAAACTCAGCACTTATTAAACATACTGTCCAACAAATCTGCATGAAAATTAAATTTTGCTTTCATCAAGGAGTAAATAAACATATGGAAGGATGTATAATCCTATTTATCAAAAAGCATTTGTATAATTAAACATGAATATCATAAAAGGTTGCCTTAGGTCATCATTTGCATGAGTAAGTAATTTGTAGAATGTCAGGTACAATAGACAGAATAGATGGATGCATGAGTGTATAGGGTTAAATTAGGCTCAATATTAGCCAACCACATAGTGATCAATCAGAATGATAGATCTAAATGGCAATACAAGAGGACTGTCTGAGCAATTTTTAGTATAAGTATTCCTTAGTAAGCTTTCATGTCAAGTGGTTCTAACTACAGTAAAACACATTCTTATGTGATCTTACTGGGGAAGCAGATGAGAGGACTGGCCTTTTTTTTAAACAAAAAAAATAGCCAGTTTAGAAATAAGAAGTCTTAAAAACTGACCCTGGAGTCCTTCCAGCTTGCAATATTAAGTTCCAAGACCACAGAATACTTCACAAGGAGCCTGGGGAAGGAAAAGGGCCAAACCCCACCAGAGTGGCTTTGAAGACTGTGGTTTTGCCTATTACAAAACCAAAGTTCTTCCCTGATTCCATCAGTAATGTACAGCACCATCCCATGCAGATTCCTAAGTTGCAGATGATGTCCTACAATAAAAAGCTCAGCCAAAGCACTTTCATTTTCAGTGAAATCACTAATATATCTCTGTGGTGAATTTTTCATAAAGTCAAACTTTGTTCACTTTACTGCAGTAGGTCAAACCCTCTATCTCATTTCTGTTCCAGCTGCTACAAAGATTTACCCACAGTTGTTCATTTCAAGGGGCATATTTCTTTGTGGAAAGAATAAGCCACATGTAGAAGGAGTGGCTCTGAGTGTGCCATTGGCATCAAATCAGCACTGATCTCAGCTCAAACGCTCCAGTTACATCCAGGCCATGGCCTTAATGAGCACAGAGCGTAACAGTGGCAGATCTGACCTGCCGAGCAAGCTGCCCACAGCAAAACTGAAGGTAATAAGTTAGGAACAGAGGCTTCCTGTGTAGCACAGGAATTCAGCCTCAGAAAGGGATGCCCTAGGAATTTTGGAAGAGACAGAGAGATGCAACTTACTTTCAGTAGGCAGATGCCTTACTGAGAGTTGGCTGGAGACACCTTCCTCCATTGATCCAGTTCCTATCATAGGTGACTATGCCTTGTCTTATAGAAAACAAGGTTTATTTCAGACAAATAAGGGCTCTTTCACAACACTGTGCTAGAACAAGGTAAAAGGGGAAGCGCATCCCCTGTCATGCTCTAGCTAAGTGGTTAAAGGAGTCAGGTAGTTTAAACTCAATCACATGCTCCATTGGAGACAGTCAAGTCTCATCATCAAGACCCATCTTGGTACTTGGGGTGTTCCTGGTGCTGCCTTTGGGGCTGTTCACTTTGCACAAACACATTGAAATAAAGGCTAACTGGGCAGCGCGTGAGCAAGTGGGAGCAAATCAGGGTTTCTCAGCCCTTTCCCAGAAAGGTGGAGGGGACCAGAGACTGTTGAACATTCCCCAGGCACCACATAGATTCATAGATTCATAGATATTAGGGGTTGGAAGGGACCTAGAAGATGATCTAGTCCAACCCCCCTGCCTGAGCAGGATCACCTAGACCAAGTCTCCCAGGAACAGATCCAGGCGGGTCTTGAGTGTCCCCAGAGAAGGAGACTCCACAACCTCCCTGGGCAGCCCCTTCCAGAGCTCTGGCACCTTCACTGAGAAAAAGTTCTTCCTTGTGTTGACCCTAAACCTCTTGTGCTCCAACTTGCATCCATTGCCTCTCGTCCGGTCACTGGATGACATTGAGAAAAGTCTGTCTCCATCCTGTCTACACTCACCCTTAACATATTTATAAACATTGATGAGGTCCCCCCTCAGTCTCCTCTTCTCCAGGCTAAAGAGCCCCAGCTCTCTCAGCTTCTCCTCATAAGGGAGATGCTCCACTCCCTTCAGCATCTTGATAGCCCTGGGCTAGACTCTCTCCAGCAAATCTCTATCTTTTCTGAACTGGGGTGTCCAAAACTGGACACAGTACTTCAGGTGGGGTCTCACCAGTGTGGAGTAGAGGGGGAGGAGA
>VYZU01030728.1:22848-72207 GCA_013401355.1 Ceyx cyanopectus
TGGTCTAGCAATAACCTCTGCCATCTCCCTCAGCACTCGGGGGTGTATCCCATCAGGGCCCATAGATTTGCAGATGACCAGTCTGCTCAATTGGTCTCTAACCCAAGCCTCATCAAGAACTTCCTCCCTCCAGACTTCCTCTGTGGTCTTGGAGACCTGGGACTCCTGGTAGCTGAACTTAGGAGTAAAGACCAAGGCAAAGGTGGCATTCAGTAACTCAGCCTTCTCTCTGTCTTCAGTCACCAGGGCACCCGCTTCATCCAGCAGCGAGCCCACATGCTTATCCTGCTTGAATAAGGGCCAAGACCATGGCTGTGTGTGGGGGCCTGACAGACAGGCATGCTCTGAGTATGCCTTCTCGACAAACACCAACTATTCATCCCTGCCAAGACATGTTTCCAGCAGAAAACCTTTAGGTGTCTGTGAAACTCTCTAATGCCAGCTTCTGAGACATCTGTGACAGCTAAACAGGACTTCTGAGAATCTAAATTCAGGATTTACACTGACCTAAACCGGATGCCCTTAACTTCTTCTACTTCTGCCCAACCATCTGTAAAAGGAATGGATGAATATAGAAATATTTCCCTTTGAGTGTTGCCATCCAAATAAATCCTGGTCAGTCTTTGGAGACTCAGAGCAGTAAGTGCCCAGAATTGACTGCAGATGGAAATGCTGATGTGAGGCCATTTCTCTGCATGAAGAAATGGGACAGCATGGCAACAGATGCCACAATGAGGAGTGCCTATTAAAATCAGAGATTTGGTCATGACTCCTCAAAAAAATCACCACAAAATGGGCATAGATGAAAGCTGGTGGCCTGGTTATATTGAAATTTCATGGTTTGGACTTTTGTAAAAAGCTTTTTTTTTTTTTTTTTGGGCTCACAAAGATTCCTTCTAAATTGTGATATATTCAGCACCAGTATAAATATTTAACTGAATTAATATAGAAATGCATAGAGCTTAATAGGCAGCACTATTACCTGCTGCTTTTAATGTAAGTAGATTATAAAAGAACACATAGGGATGTAGGGCAAACAAGAAGCAGTCTCACCTCAGGGATTTATTGAATGGCAAAACACAGACAGCATAAAGCCAACAAAAGTTTCTTGTAACTTGACTTTCTGAATATACTGCCTCCTAAAGCATTAAGTCTGACATCATGGTGCATGGTTCAGCACTCTGCCAAGAGATGTGCTGCTGTTAATGGCTGCACTGTCCCAAAAAAGCCAGGAGAGGGCTCCAAAATCAGCTCAACGGGTTATTATCTAAAATACTTCATCATTCTTCTGGCCCCTGGCCCAGACTGCTCTTTGAAGTGGAGCCAGAGAGAGAGAGAGGGGAAGCCACTCTGGGGACTGTGCATTCGGACAGAAAAAAATCCAGTTACGGGTAACTAAGCTTGGGGGTATTTCTCCATCATAAATGAGCCTTCACAGATCTCTGCTCCTGGAAGAAACTGGTGATCAGCTGTTGATCAAAATTATCACAGGACAACCTCAAGGTTCATCAGCACAGCAAGAAGTGCCAAAACCTATGAGGAGCAGGAAGGAAAGTGCTGAGAAGATGGCTACAGCCTTGCCATGATAAGCCCAGCTTGTTGAAGCTAGGAAAGCAGAGTAACAACTCCTGCCATAAAGGGCAACAAAATCACAATGGTCCTTGGGTGTAGATGCAAAGATGTAGATGGTTGGAGTCTATATGGGACCGAGCAAAGGCAAGGGAAAGTATCATGTCATGACCAGGGGTACAAATAGGTAGTAAACAAATATGTTATGATTACCAATCCTCAGATCCATACTTTCCCTTCTTCAACACTGTGAGCATCTTTAGGGAAGCCGTAAACATATAAAGGGATAAATTTTAGGTCCAGGCTTCTACCATTGTGGTAATTTGCACTTCTTAACATTACTGTTCATATCCATTGGTCAAAAGATAATAGTACAAGTACTAAACTCATTCTGGGGAAGGGAAAAGGAAAGACAACAAGCAAACACTTTAGGACTTAAACAAAATAATTAAATTCTAAGGAAGCTCCTTTCATATAATATAGTGTAACACCAGTAATTAATGAGAGATGTAAACAGGTTTAACTCTAAAAGGTAGAAAATTAAATTTGTTTCCTATGGGTATATAATGAGATCATTACCAAGTTCCCATGAGAGAGATAAGCAGATATTAAAAGGTCTTTCCAATACCTGTAATGGCTAAGGGCAACAGCTAATTCAATAGATTCGATCAAAATCACCACTTCTTTCTCTGATTCTGATTTATTACTTTGGCTGTAGTTAGTCATCACTCATTTTAGTTTGCTTTTCAGCAGTCATAAATTATGCCTCATAAATAAAAAGATAGAATCAAGTAAATCACATCAAGTCATCTACAGCCCTGGAGTATATTTTACCCCCGTACTCACACTGATGTCTTTTTAAAGGATAGCTTGCCATGTCTTTGAATATGTCAGAGTTACAATTTACCAAGAAGGGGCTTGCAAGACTGGTGCTGTAACAGTCTCAGTAGTAGTTTTGGAAGCCAACAAATCCAGTCTAATATCTGCATTTAGTTTACTAAATAAAAGCCAAGGTTTGATGCATCAATACACTGCATATGAACTTGAATGTAAGATAGTGTTGACAACAGAAACATAGTGCCTGAAGTGGGGCTTAATGAAAGTAATGGCCCTTCAAATGGCCCTTCCCCCTACTGTGTAGCCTCCACCAGGGAAAGGAAGCATCTCATTCTGAAAAAGGGTATTTAGAGTAGGTATTGCCATTACATCAGTGAAACAATATAGTTATGTCTGCTTTACTTTTCAGAAGCTGAGGCCAATCTTGAGAGCCTAATATATAGCTTTAGTATGAGAAACATTCTTTTCTTGGAAGTAGGGAACACAATTAACCTTTTAAGAAAAAAAACAACCCACTCTTCCAAACAAAATGAAGAGGGTATAACAACCATGGAGTGCATGAAGGAACTATATTTTATTTTATGTCACTACTTTGTAGTGTATCTCTCTGTCAGGGAGACGGGAAGAAATGGTGAATTAAAATGATGAAACAGAGCCAGATATGAGGCATATTACAAAAGGGTGACTATCCATCATTGCCCAGTCAGAAAACCAGTTTCGTTCCATTTCAAGCTGCAGAAGTCACTGAGCTGTTTGTCATTAACTAAGCAGTACAAACTGGAGCTTAGCCAATGATTTGACAGACAGGTTGGTAAACCAAGTGTCATTCTTTTAATCTCTGAGAAGTGACCAAGAAAGCTAACATATTCTGCACTCCATGTAGTTGGTCCTTCTTTAAACTTCATGACCTCTCACCCATTTTTTTTTTTCACTTTATCTCTCCGAAGTCAGATGTGATTTATTTTCTTTTTGAGAGTCCAAGATGGAGGACTCCCATAGTATATCACGGGGAATTTCCTAGACCCTTCACTTGGCTGAAGTAACTGTACCATGAGAAGAATGCTTCACACACAAGAGGGATATTGTGCCTCCCACAGTGGTTGGAGGTAGACAGCTTCAGCACTACAGACATTGTCTTAGTGTACCAGATAGTCCACCTGGAGAATAAACCTCTCCAGAAAACCATAAAACTTTCTGAAAAAGGACAATCCTAGGTTTCTGTCTTTTACATGTTCTCTACCTGCAAAATGGGAAAAAGGATGGGTTCTTAATCAGGAAGTCATTAAACCATTAATCTAAAAAAGCAGTCTTAAGTACACAGTTAAGTGCAATTGTGGAAAAATTGCAGTGCACTTGCATGGATATCACATGATAGTCTTTAACAGCTCTGCTTTGCCAATAGCACTAAATACCTCAAGCCTCTTGTTCAGAAGGGCCTTCCCTTAGCTGAGAAAACCAGATCTGACTCTATAGGTTGCTATATGTTAATGCTTCACACCATGCTCAATAATTCCTGAGAAGGGTCGACACACTGTTTCAGAAATATTCCATCACTTAATAGATTATACTTGAAAACTCATTAGGCCTCATGAGTTATAAAGTTAAAGTCAGTTGTTTTTGTGGTGTTGTTTGGTTTGGTTTGGTTTTTTTTCAGTACATTGTGCAATTGTATCTATTTAATACAGCCGAGGTTCTCAGGCAGCATTCCACCAAATACCTAAAAGGCCAGAAACTATAGAACATGCAAATATCTAAATGTATGAGTAGACTGAAAGAAGGAATTTCAAAGACTTAAGTACATCTAGTGGTAAACTAGGACAGTAGTCACCTTAACACCTCCTAAAACCCCATTGAAACCTAGCAGGTGCTAATATATTTTTGCAGATCTGACCCTTAAAGAATAAAAATGCATCCTTAAACCATAGTGACCTAAGCATTTAGGAGGATTATTATTTTTTACCATTATGAGCCTCTAAAGTAACTTTATCATTTCTGGAAGTGTAACCTTTGCATCTACTCTTACCAGCCCTAAAGATTCAGCTGAAGATTCCAGCAAAAAAAGCCTCCAGACAACCAAATCCAAAATCCTGACTTCAGGCCCAAAGAAGCTGTCAGGGGTCATTGAACTATATCTCAATACCTCCAACAATGCTGGAGAGAGTCCCATCACAGCACTTTGATTTTATCTGCACTCTGCTGAAGGAAATTCAGTTGCATTTAAGGTTTTGTGTCCAGCAAACAAGCCTCAAATACAGAGCCAGCAGAATCAATATCCAGTTTAAGTGAAATATAAATCTGAGTTTCATCAGCATAATAGCAAAAGCCAAGCCCTGTACTTACAAATAACTTGTCTCACAGGCAAGATACAAATTGTTAACAATGGAGAGGCTCAGAATAGATCCCAGAGGACTGCTGCAAATGACATAAGCAGAAGACAAACCATGAATGCAAAGACCTCTCGTGGTGAAATAAATGGCCACCAGAACAAAAACCAAAAAAGATTTAAGGTCCCAGTCAACAGCTCAGCCTGGTTATAGAGTAGAAACAAGATAAAAAGGAGTCTTTAATACAGCATAGTAAACCACAGGAATCTGGTCAAGAGGTTTTCTTTGTTATCTGTCACTGACAGAGCCTTAAAAAATTTGGCTCAATAAAGTGTCTGTGGTATCAATTTCCAAAAAAACTAGCTTCTGACTAAGATAATTGAAATGTCTTCAACTTCCATCTTGGGAATTTTGTCTTTATCTAAGAAAGATTCCTAACTAATAAGTAGGACTTGGGTCTGCTATAATGCTTGCTATCTACTCAAGCCCATCTGCACTGGAACTCACATTCATCATAGATCCTGTCCAAAGCAGCAAGGAGAACTGATCAAATAACAGTTCTGCTATAAGGAAAATATAGTAAATGAAGAGCAGACTTGACACTGTTGTGGCCAACAGACAAGGCCTTACATAGGCATTGAAGGACAGCTGGGAGAAAAAAAAGGGAAACATATATTTGTACCAAGTTAGACTTAAAACACAAAGAGTTTGCCCTAAAATGTGCTATTTGAGGGAAAGGTTTAACAGCTCTTATCACAAGAGAAGTGACAACTGGAAAATATACCCTCGTATATTTAAAGTGCAATACATTTTCAGACTTTTTCATTTTTGTTTTAGAAAGTATTATTGCAGTATCTCCCGTACTGCTAAGTTCAAGAAAATGCCATTAAGAAATGGAAGGAAATCAAGTCACATAGAACTGCAATCAGCAATAAGAAGCAGCCAGCTCACAGATGCTCGCCATTTCCTTCAGCACAAAGCTAACAGATACACTTTTCATTCCGGCTGTTACCTTATAGACATGCTGCTGGTTCAGAAACATCTAAAAGAAAATAAAAGGCTTGTGATTGTCAACCAGGGTAGCAAGGCTTTGTGAATATTGCAGTGACTACAGTTTTCTAGTAGCACAGTAGGCTGCCTTTTCAGTAGTTTTGTAATTGTCCTATCTGAATCTTTTCCTTACTCAATTTAGAGATTCTGAAAGTCATTTAAGAAGAAAGCCAGTGCACAGCTCCCTCCAGACCCCAGGACTCTGACAGTAAGGCAGCAAGAGGCAAAGAAATACAAGCTGAAACAAGTGAATTAGATGCAAAGAAAAGTAGGACATATTTAATCATAAATTGGAACAGTGTGCCCACACAGACTGTACAATCTCCATCCTTGGATGTGCAAGGATGGAGAACTTGATCCAAAACTCAACTGGACACAGCCCTGAGCAATCTGCTGTATCTGGACCTGCTTCAAGCAGGGAGTTAGGCTAGATGCCTTCTGGATGTCCCTTCCAACCTAAATGACTGAGTGACACTAAGACACATGTCCATATAGCATCTGGATAGACTAATGTGATAAAGTAACTTTTTAGATTTCATTTTTCCCAGTTTCTGGCTACCAAAACCAACACAACAGTAACAGTGGAGCAGAGCTACTACAGAACCTGATCTATACAGTGCACTTCCATCAAACTTGCAGATGACATCAAACTGGAGGGTACCAGTTGATATACTGAAGGACAGATCTGCCATTCAGAAGGGTCTAGAGGAATGGGTCATCAGGTGCTTTATATATTTCAGCAAGAGAAACACAAAGTCTTGCTTCTGGAAAGTAATAACTTCTTGCAGCATTACAGGCTAGTGACTGACCAGCTAGGGAACACCTCTGCTGGAAAAGACCTAGACGTCTTAGTGGAGAGAAAGCTGAACATGAGCCAGTACTGTAATCTGGCAGCAAACATGGCCACAGCATCTTAAGCTGTTTAACAGGAGATTTAAGACAATTAAAGGAAGTGATTACATGCCTTAGCATTTGTTCCAGTTTGGCTCCTGAATACAAGAAAGATATTGATAAATTGGAGAGAGTTCAACAGAGGGCCACCAAGGTAATCAGAGGGCTGGAGAACTTGGCTGATGGGAAGAACCTCTGAGACAGGGGCTTAATCAGCCTGAAGAAGAAATGGCTTTGGGGGTACTTGATGGCAGTTCTCCAGCAGCTGCCCATAGACAAAGAAGTTGGGCCACAATGGTATGTTGTAGGAGAGAATAAGAAAACAGGTACAACTTCAAGCAAAAGAGATTCAGACTGAATGTAACAATATCTTTTTCACTATGAAGACAGTCAAGCAGAGGAGCAGACTGCCCTGAGAGGTTATACAATCTCCCTCCCTGGAGATTTTCAAGATGCAACTGGATAAAGTCCTGTGCAACCTCATCTGACCCGTTAACTGACCCTGGTTTGAGCAGGAAGTTGGATTGGCTGGCCTCCTGAGCGCCCTGAATTATTTTGTGATGCTATAAAGTAGAACCCATGAAAGAAAGATTGCCACCAGCTCACAGGAGCTTAAGAGGTGGAATGTATTGTTTTCTATATATAACAAAACAAATCCATGCTTGAACAATTTTTTTTCTTATTCTTTTTTTTTTTTTTTAAGGAAAAAGGTTGTAAAAACTTTTGAGCATGGCCAAACTCATCTTCAAGATACATCACATGTACAGATATTGCATACAGAAACAGTAGTGAGGCTTACTGTTAGCCTGTTCACTGGTAAGTAAGCATGCCCATTCATAGACTATATAATAACAAAAAATCATCCTGCGATGATACTACATTCACTTTTAGAAGCAACAAATTCAAGACTTTTTGGGTCTAAACTCCACTAACTCATATAATAGCTTGTGAAGTATTTCAGATGGCAATAAATAGCAAAGTTCTTAGTTCATATGCTGAAATCTAGTAAAGCCCTATATTATCACTAGTATGTATGATGCTAAAACTTGTAAGTTTGACATAGAAATAATTACAGGTGAAAGAATGGCAGAATTCGTCTCTTTCCTTTGTCTTAGCCTCCTAAGAGAAACAAAAGTAAAAATACCTATGTGCATAAGAAATAAACAACCATCAACAGTATCACTTCATCAACACTTTTGAGTCATCAACACTTTTGAACCACACACAAAACCTGCTTGGGATCCATCTTATCATCTAATTTAAAGGGAAAACAACCCTAGCCTCTCTTGATGTAAACTAGTTTAAGATCATAAAATTAATTCATAATCGTTTAGGAGAGGATGGAAAAGAAAGAAAAATTAATGACATGATGCTGTCTTTTAAGAATGAGAATTTCACACTACTCACATAGCACTAGAATCTGGAAAAAGCTCTGCTGGGTACACAAACATTTAACATACAAGAAACACAGGTACTCGGGATTAAACTGAAGATAAATGAATGTTGAATTAATGTATTGCTTGTACAAAATTATTTTCAGCTTCTCAATTATTTTCAACGCATTAACAATAATCATGCAGGTATCTCAATACTACTAACATGATAAAAGAGAAGTAAGGTTCTCAAACCTACGGAAAACATAACTGGAGCTGCTAACTGGCTTCAATTCCCACCTGATATTCATATTCTGTGTAGGGCAGCAACTTGTCATCCTTGAAGGAGGTTGAAGAACCATTGTAAACAAGCGTGAGGTCTAAATTCACATGGGTTTGAGTCATTCGCCTCCTGTAAAGTTCATAGTACAAGATCTTCCCATTTGGCTGCTGTGGGCCAGTCCAGAGGACGGAAGAGGTCGAGTGAAACCCCCCAGCTGTTGTCTGTATTTCGATAATAGGCGCAGGCTGCGCTGCCGGGGTTGCCTCTAGTGTCTGCCCTGATGCCCACTCACTGGAGGCACAACCAAGTTCCGTGCAAGCTTGGAGCTGCACTTCATACCTTTGGGAACACAAATCAGGAATTAAGTGATTAAAACACTGCAAATACAGGCTGTCCATGACATTCAGAAGAATTCTTAATTTCTCCTGGTTTTTGGCATTTTTAATAAGAAAACCGCTTGTATGACCACAGAGATTCTGTGCTGCACATTGTGTAGCAAAACAGCATAACTCTGTCTCCTGCGTTTTCCTCTTTACTGTTTTTTTTCAGAGCAGAGTTAACATCTGCAGGAGTCAAGTGATCAAAATCAGTTTGAGTTTGATGATATGCATGAAAGTGATGATTCATAGTAGGAAATGATTTGGATATAATTTGAGAGCTGTAGAACTTCACTATATTACCCTTCTCTCTTGGGATTTAGATTAGTTTTACATAAATAGTAGACAGACTTACCAACTGTATAACACACACAGATTATGCCTACACAAATATATAAGGAAAGGTCAGGTAAATAATCACGAATTAGTGGGCAAGATAACAAGTATCAAGTGTACTCCTTCTGTAGCAGAGTCTGGTACCCTCTGTTAAGTTTTAGCTTTCACTTGAACAGAAGTCACTTGTTTTCAGCTCAAGGGTGTGTGCATGTTCTTGCTGTAACACCATTGGTTACAGCTACACTGGGAATGGACTAGATTCATAGATTCATAGATATTAGGGGTTGGAAGGGACCTAGAAGATCATCTAGTCCAACCCCCCTGCCAGAGCAGGGTCACCTAGACCAAGTCGCCCAGGAACAGATCCAGGCAGGTCTTAAGTGTCTCCAGAGATGGAGACTCCACAACCTCCCTGGGCAGCCTGTTCCAGAGCTCTGTCACCCTTACTGAGAAAAAGTTCCTCCTTGCGTTGACCTTAAACCTCTTGTGCTCCAATTTGCACCCATTGCCTCTCGTCCTGTCATTGGACGACATTGAGAAAAGTCTGNGGAGGAGAACCTCCCTTGACCTGCTGGCCACACTTCTCCTAATGCATCCCAGGATGCCATTGGCCTGCTTGGCCACAAGGGCACATTGTTGGCTCATGGCCATCCCCCTGTCCACCAGGACCCCCAGGTGTCTTTCTCCAGAGCTGCTCTCCAATAGATCAGTCCCCAGCCTGTACTGATCCATGGGGTTGTTCTTCCCCAGATGCAGCACCTTACACTTGCTTTTATTAAATTGCATTACATTTCTCCCTGCCCAGCTCTCCAGCCTGTCCAGGTCACTCTGGATGGCACCACAGCCTGCTGGTGTGTCAGCCACTCCTCCCAGTTTGGTGTCAGCAGCAAACTGGCAAACTTGCTGAGGGTGCTCTCTGCCCCCCTCATCCAGGTCATAACAGCTAGCTAACAGGTCTTCGGTGTCTCCACCCTGAACATTGTCAATTAAAGCATATTTATTCTTGGATGCAGATATTTTGCAATACACAAGATTTCAGGTTTTGGAATCTGAGGCTGAATGCTGAATTATCCCATGTATTAATTACAACCTAAATGAAACCCATGTACTTCATCAAGATGATATATAGCTGGTATTGCTATAATAATTAAAAAAAAAAAAAAGTAGGAAGAACCAACAAAAAACCAAAACCAAACAACAAACCACCTGGTTTTATCATGGTTTTTGGGAAACAAAACCCCATGGGTCTGACTATTTGTCACCTTGAAGCATTTATTTGGCAAACAAGGTCTTCCAGACTTACCTACTGTAGGGTTGTAGCTCTGCCACTATGTATGACCGTCTCAGAAAGGCAACATCAGATACATTAAAGTCAACAGTTGTCTTTCCTGTTTCAGCAGGTTTGCGGATTGAGATTGTGTAATTTCTAATGTCACCATTTACTTTGATAGGAGGATCCCAGGCCACCAAAATCTCCTTTGAAGACCATGCCTGCAACCTAGGAGGCAACATCCCAGATGGAGCAGAGGGGTTGGTTTTTATCTGAGATGATGAGCTGGTCACACTCCCTTGACTGTTATTTGCAGTGATAGTGTAGCTGTACTCCATACCTGGCATGAGGTTGAAATCAAGATACCGGGTTTCCAGACCTGAGTAAACAAGTACACCATCTCTCCTTAGCTCGTAGCTTGTGATTTTACCATTGGGCTTAGCTGGAAGTTTCCAAGTTATTTCAATTGACTCCGAGCCCATGACAAGCAGCCTGGGAGCTTCCAGAATTAATGGTGGAGCCTCCATTGTCATCACTGACTGGGCTGTGCTAGATGTGCAGCCCCCTGCAGTACAGGCAACCAATGAAAAATCATACTGCGTGTAAGGCTGTAGATTAGAAACCAGCATTTGCAAACTTTTGCCAGGATAATACTCCTCATTGTTTAGTTTCAAGATGTACTTGGTGATATCTCCATTTTGTATCTGGGGAGGTGCCCAAGATGCATTAATCTGAGTGGCACTGACAGCTTGCAGATATGGTGGGTCCACTAAGGCAGGAGCTGCTTCCAGCGTCCGTATTGCAGCTGGTTCACTGGTAGAGCAGCCTCCCATTGTACAGGAAACTATTGCATAACTGTACATTGAATAGGGCAGTAGGTCTTCATCTGTGTAGTTGAAAGTAGCAGCATCAAAGCTGAAAGGATAGAGAACATCGTTCTTTAGCAGCCTGTATGACTGAAGAATACCATTGGGCTGTGTCGGGGAGGCCCACGAGATCAGCACTTTGCGGGGGTTAACTGACACCTGTGCTAACCTGGGAACAGCAAGACCTTTTGGAGCAGTTTGACTAGTCTTTGCTACTGTCCAGGAGCTGTCAGTGTAGCCTGCTGCATTCCAGGTGCGTATTTTATATTCATACCTTGTCCATGGTTGTAAACCTTTATCATTATATACGAACGTATTACTTTCAGTGTTATATTCTGTGAAAACAATTTTCTCATCTTCCGTTGTTGCTCTGTACCCTGCAGCATTTTCTTTTGTGCATCTGTGAATAACTTCATAGCGAATTATTTTTCCATTTGGATTAATTGGCTGCAACCAACTCAGTTCAACATTGGTAGCATTCACTGCCTGGATTACAGGTGCCATCTGAGACACTGGGGGTGCTTCATCTGTTCGGACTGGCTGGGGTGGCAAGCGAGTGCAGCCTGCCACATTGCAAGCCTCCAGGACGAGGGTATAGAGAGTGTACGGCTCAAGGCGCCTGAAGAGAAACTGGCGAGATAAACCACTGTACTCCAGGTTGTCATCACTGAAAATATTGTAGGACTGGTGGATAAAGAAAAAAAAAAAAAAATCAGGGAGGAAAAGAAGGACATAAAGCAGGATAAAAGAGGAAAAAAAATATTTTTGATGATAACCAGACAACTTAATCTGTGCAATAGGGTAAGGACTATTCAGAAACTTACTTCCTTACTAATAACAATAAGCACACACTAACAGATCATTGATATAAAAAGAATGTTTTGATCAAATTTTCTTTTTTCTTTTTTTTTTGGATGCAGTCATAAATCACTTAGTGACAGTTTTCATTATATTAGTTTGTTATCAAGTTTCATTGCAAGGTTCTCACAGGCTAGCACAAAGCTTCTCACAGATCGACTCTAAAGAAAAAATAACTTAAAAATCTCTGAGTTGCAAACCTTTCAGGTAAAGGTTCACACTCAGTTGAAACCATTAAGGTAAAGTCCCAAATTTCAGAACAACATTCCCTCCAATCCAGGTTTTCCAGGAAAACATTTTGTCAATGTGCAATATATGCCAAGTAAGCTTATGAGCCTTCATGCATAGCTTTCTATACATTGAATGAACAATTTGATTCACTGTAAATTAACATTTCCAGTCATGGAGTAGTACAGGAATGTTAACACCCATTTTAATTTAACCACAAGCAAAGAGTGCTCACAGAGTGCCTTGTGCTTACATAGGACTTCTGCCTTATTTTAAAGTATAATGCATTTGATTGAGTCCTTTTCAGCAAAAATGTTTTAATTTCATTTTTCAGCAGTCCCTTCTCTTTTCGATCAAGTGAAGTGTCAAGATGAAGATTACCTTAATCATGCCATTTGGTTCAGAGGGCTCTGACCATTTCAGAAGCAAAGCCCTGCCATTTTCTTTCTTTTCCACAGTGAAGTTTCTCAGGCCACTGGGTGAAGCTTCCAATGTGCGCACAGATGTCCAGGGGCTTGAAACCTGCCCGGCATTGTTTACAGCTACGACATGAATATGATATGTTGTGAAAGGTTTCAATCCAAATAAATGAGCCTGATGCTTTGTTCCCTGAAGCAAGAATACAGATGTTTGAGTTAGTTAAAAAAGTAATCAGCATCTGTGGTTTATGTCACTTGGAAAACAAGGTCTCAGCTCTGGGTCGCTTCTGACCGCTTTGCAGAATACCCCATCTGGTTACTAGCATTTCTGGGTGGGTTTTGATAGCTAAATCTCATAAAAGAAACACTTAGGTTTTTAAAAAATACCTATCATTTTGGTAGAGTCATTGCAGCAGAATCCTTGGGAGTCCTGCATAGCCCAAATCTCAGATAGCAAACAAGCTGGAGTTTGTTCAGCATGTGTCTGAGCTTTGCTCAAGGAATATGAGAGTACTTGGTATGCTGAAAGATTCAAGCATGTGTAAAAACCTGTGGTATGGGAGTGATGTCTGCCTCTATGGAATCCTTACACATTTCAAGTGTAGATATGATGCTTGATAGGCATGGTGTCCTTAGAATACTGTAATCTGGAGAGACAATGGTGTTTCCAAGAGCAGTTTCATTTCCTTACTGAAAAGAAAACCCTATAAACAAGAGGGAGGGAGGGAGGGAGGAAATAAACAGATTTCTATGTTCCTTCTTTGTAAACCTGTTACTTGAGACAACTTCACAAGGTAATACGATTATGGGGCAACCATTGCCTTACAAGAACCCTCCCTCTTTCTCCAGGTTATACTTTTTTAGTTGTGCTTTTCCATTAACTACATAGATCTCAAGAAGCGGAGAGCAAGAATTCAGTTTCCTTCATGTGTCAGGAACAGCTGAAGTAAATTTCCCTGTTTCAGTAAGTCATATTAAGTTGTTAAATGCTAACACTTCAAATTGTTTAATATTTAAACATTTGTTAAGCTATCAGACTCAGAAACAAATTTTAAAGAAATATTAATTTCTTTTTTTAAAATATTAAAAGTTCGATCATAAATATTTAAATAGTTATTTCCTCACAACAATGAGTTAGTCTTTTAGATAAATATAGCACAGCATTTGAATGACCATTATGAATATTAAATCTGAAGATGCCACAAGTACAGATTATAAACATACTTTTCTGATAAATGATTCCTTTTTCTGTTAAAGAGGGCAAACACTAGCAAGATTAATAATGCAAAAAAGTATAATTCTTTGTTAGGAATACCCAGTCATCACTGCCAAAAAAGCATAAGCTCAAATGCAAATAGCAATCACCTCGAAGAGATTATATATAAAAAAGCTCCGGCTGCTGTGGGACATTTAGAGATATCTTTTGTCATAAGAAACATGGAAAGCATGTGGGCTATAAAGCAAAAACATATGTATATTGTCAATAGCAGCACCTGTTCAATTACAGTTTATTTCAGTACAGAGAATTTAGTTCAGCCCCTAGATGGCAATACTATCAAACACTTTTTTGTAACATGAGTACTTAATGATTAACAACACGCATTCAGTCATCCAACATACTCAAGGCAGCCATTAAAAAAATAACAAAACTGATTTCATTATAGATTCTTTTAATAAACATTTATGGCTTAGATCCTTGAAAGTGGAAGCGTTCAAACTGCCATAGCCAAAAAAACCTATACAGCCGAATGTAAAATTATGAACTGCAGGTTGAAGAACAGAGCTCAAATTGAAGTTCATGCTTAGCATAAAAATCTTGCATCAGAAATTATGTTGGCACAAAACATGATTAAAATTAGCTTTACAATTTGATGTAGCCTGTATTAATAGTTTTTATGAGGACAGTTATCTATTAGGCTTTCAAAACAGAACTTTTAAAAGCCTAAAATTTACATTGCATGGTTTGGGGGTGGGGATGGGAGGAAGAGAGCATACAGTATTAAATTACTGCCCCTGAACTGCTACAAAGAAGGTCTCTGAAGGTACAAACACATTATTACAAACATCATACAACAAACAATGGCTCTGCTTTCTAATCAGCTGCATCATCATGGTGGGCTTTTGTGACAAAAATGCTACAATACATTCAACTTTTATTTTTTTTTAAAGAAAATTGGCATATTTTTTCATCACCCTCTTCTGTTTTCCCACTAAACCCTAATATTTAATTATTTACAATCTTCACCACACTTTGAAATGAAACAAAGCTGGAAGGATTTCCTTGCCTGCAGTTCATCATGTTCTCTGGAGACTGTAAACCATTCCTTCCAGGGATGACTTTTATCCCTGGCTCCTACAGATACTTCTTGAAGAGCAAATGGTTTACATGTATTTTTGTTTGGTTTGGTTTGAAGTAAGCTCAGGGGATGTAATCCCAGAGCCACGTTTTCTTCCCCTGTACTACCATTGCCATTTGTGAATTTGCTCGTCTGAAAGGCTGATGCTGAAAACAGAATGGATGGCAGTCTCAGTGATTCATTTTAAGAATTTCTTTATGTTCTCCCATGACATTTTCAGCCTAGAAATAGTGTCCTGCTGCAATGGTCAAGTATAAATAGCAAAATACACCTTGCAAAGGATAGCACTGTAACCTTTGGCTTCAGCGAAAAATACCACAGCCTTAAACACATGCAGGATCAAAATCATTGCCTGGAATATTCTCCTAGTTTTTGTCTGCAAAGCCATGAACTCATATATCCTATGTTTACACACTGTTAACAGTCCACATTTCATTCACCATTAAAAGCAAACAAACAAGATAAAATTTTAATGCAAATATTAAGATGTTCATAGACTGACCATGAAATTTGATGGACTACAAGCTCATGCCTTCTTTTCTCTGTCTCCTACTGTGAAGCATTCTCACACTTTCAGTCATAAAATTAAGAATAACCCAGAAAACATTTGAACACTCACATCCCTCCTATAGGGCCCATCCTTTCAATGTAAACACTACTGAAACGGACACCAGAGGCAAGCTGCACGGAGTCACTGTGATCTGGTCCCTGCACTGCAGCTCAGAGCCTAGCCTTTTGACACAGCCTTGGTTTTTGGCATTCCCATCCTCTTCCCTTGCACTGCACTGGCTGCACCACCAGTGCTGCTCCAGGCAGGAACATACCTCTGGTTTTGCTATGTAAAATGTTTCATCTGCTGCAGTGGCAGCACAAGCTGTTAACAGCAAGAAATACGCTCCTCTAAGAAAAAAGTTATTTAAAATAAAACCTTGTTTTAACACATTTTTCAAAACCTAAAATGAGTGAACATGAATCATGAATAATGTATCCATCAAGATTTGCTTCAGATTGCCTTTTTTGTTTGTTTATTTTTTAATTCATGAGCACACAAGTCACTTAAAGTCTGGAAACAAATTAGCATAGCCTTTCATGCCACTCAAAGGCAGAGACATCCATAATGGAATGTGCCTGCCTTCCTTGCTAACTCTCAGTCCTCCACCCTGGCATGGGCAGGCTGCACCACCTTCAAGGGTCTGATGGTTTTACATCGCCTACTGTGATTGCTTTTGACTACTTGTAGTGCCCCTAAGGTGGCAACAGGGTCAAAAGGTCTTTGTAGGTTGACAATGATCAAAAATTAGCATTGATCTCTAGCTGTCAATAATAGTCCACGTGGGTAGACTCCCTGAACGAATGTTTAAATTGCATACAGCTACACAACATAGTCATCTTTGAAATTACCAATCTGATGAAGCAGCACTTTCCAGTGTTGTGTCTTAGGGCTTTTCCTCTTTGTTCAAGGCAGGCCAGATTACCCAGTTGCTCAGGTCTCAGGGCATGAGTCATAAAATCAAAGAATCATGAAATATTACGGGTTTGAAGGGAACTAGAAAGATCATCTAGTCCAACCCCCCTGCCTGAGCAGGATCACCTAGACTAAGTCATCCAGGAACAGATCCAGGTGGGTCTTGAGTGTCTCCAGAGCAGGAGACTCCACAACCCCCCTGGGCAGCCCCTGCCAGGCTCTGGCACCCTCATTGGGAAAACGTTTTTCCTTGCATTTCCCCTCAACCTCTTGTGCTCCAACTGACTCCCATTGCCTCTTGTCCTGTCACTGGATGACACTGAGAAGAGTCTGGCTCCATCCTCCCCTACACTCACCCTTAACATATTGATAGACATTGATGAGGGTCCCCCCTCAGTCTCCTCTTCTCCAGGCTAAAGAGCCCCAGCTCTCTCAGCTTCTCCTCATAAGGGAGATGCTCCACTCCCTTCATCATCTTGGTAGCCCTGCATTGGACTCTCTCCAGTAAATCTCTGTCCTTCCAGAACTGGAGCACTCAGAACTGGACACAGTATTCCAGGTGGGGTCTCACCAGTGCAGAGCAGAGGAAGAGGAGAACCTCCCTCCATCTGCTGACCATACTCTTCTTAATGCATCCCAGGATGCCATTGGCCTTCTTGGCTGCAAGGGTATGTTGCTAGCTCATGGCTATCCTCTTGTCCACCAGGACACCCAGGTCTTTTTCCCCAGAGCTGCTCTCTAACAGATCAGCCCCAGCCTGTACTGATACATGGAGTTGTTCTTCCCCAGATGCAGCACTTTACACTTCTGTTAAATTGCATTAAATTTCTCCCTGCCCAGCTCTCCAGCCTATGCAGGTCTCTCTGGATGGCAGCACAGCCTGCTGCTGTGTCAGCCACTCCTCCCAGTTTGGTGTCAGCAGCAAACTTGCTGATGGTCATTCTATCCCTTCATCCAGGTCATTGATGAAAATATTGAATAATACNCTCCTTTCCTCCAGATGCTTAGAGATGGTGGCAAGAACAAGCTGTTCCATCACCTTTCCAGGGATGGAGTTGAGGCTGACCTGCCTATAGTTACCCGGGTCCTCGTTTTTGTCCTTTTTGAAGACTGGGATGACACTGGCCTTCCTCCAGTTCCCAGGGACCATTCCTGTTCTCCAGGACCTCTCAAAAATTCTGGAGAGTGGCGTGGCAATAAACTCTGCCATCTCCCTCATTACTCGTGGGTGTGTCCCATCAGGGTCCATGGATGTCCAGTTTGCTCAACTGGTCTCTAACCCAAGCCTCTTCAATTGAGGAAAGAACTTCCTCCCTCCAGACTTCCTCTGTGGTCTTGGAGACCTGGGACTCCTGGTAGCTGCCTAAGGAGTAAAGACTGAGGCAAAGGTGGCATTCAGTAACTCAGCCTTCTCTCTGTCCTTGATCACCAGGGCACCTACTTCATCCAGCAGCGGGCCCACATTACCTCTAGACTTCTTTTTGCCTCCAACATACTTGTAGAAGCTTTTCTTGTTGTCCTTGACCTCCCTCACCAGGTTTAGATCAAGGGAGGCCTTAGCTTTCCTTGTTGCATCCCTGCATCCTCTGACAACCTCCCTGTATTCTTCCCAAGTGGCCTGCCCCTCTTTCCGTGTTTTATATATTTCCTTCTTCTGCTTAAGTTTTACCAGTAGCTCCCTGCTCAACCATGCAGGTCTCCTAACTGTCTTACTAGATTTCCTGCTCTTTGGGATACACTGATCCTGAGCCTGGAGGAAATGGCGTTTGAATATTAGCCAGCTTGCTTGGGCCCCCTTGCTCTCCAGGGCCCTGTCCCATGGGACTTTTCCAACCAGTTCCCTGTGGAGGCCAAACTTGTGTTTTTATAAATAAATTATTAGAAAGATTCAAGTTTCAAAGCAAAGCACATTAAATGGCTTCTTTATTAAAACATTAGCTATGATTACATGATCATAAAAGAACCTTTCTTTGCAAGTTTTAATTTTTTTTCCCCAACTTTAAGAATGTTCTTGCAATTTCATTTAAAAAAAAAACCCAGTAGCTTTGCCATTACCTTGGTAGAAAAATAGTCTTCTATCCTCTGCAAACCACTTCTGTGACTCTCCTTTCCTACAGTATCATGCTAGCAGCTTTTTAAAATAAAAAAACTAACTTGCACACCCTGTTTCACTCAGCACAAAACTGAATAATTTCCTAGGTGAATAGTCCTACAGGGACTGGTGGACTATACCAAGGAGAAGCCTTTAGAAACAATAATAATCTAAGTTTAAAATGTTCTGCAAATAATTAGTACCTGATATAGAAATACTGCATCACAATTATTTTTTCTCCTTTCTGAAAGAGCATGTAAGGAATTGTGAATTGCATGAAGCTGAATCTGTCTAGTGGAGTTGGTGACTATTTTCACTGTAGAGAATTTCTTTCCCAGCACACCTGGGGGCCTGATGCAGTCTCACCAGGCATCTGAATCCCCATTTTTTACTTGAAATGAAAGCACCACAAGAGAAACTAAAATGCACATTAAAATTAAATAAAGCACATTTAGCAAGCTGCATTCAGCCACTGGGTTGCCCTTTGGGTAGCAGTACACTTTTAAATCACCACCCATGTCTCACATTTGCTGGTAAAACCTTGAAAAATATCTTTTGGTCAAAGTCAACACTTCAGTAGTTTTCTCCATTCTATTTCAATAAGATCTTTCTCACATAATTATTCATTTAAAATTCATCAGACATCACTGAGTGCTACATTCTTTGTCTAATTTTTACTAAGAAATGTTGAAATCCAAAAAGATTTTTTCTGTATGTCTAAATAAATCAAATAAGCCAGAATATCAATGACATGACATTCCATTATAGACACCATTTAGAGGACAATGTCAATGTGTTTGCTTAACATTAATATTTTATCTCTAACAGTCACAAGACCTACTGTATAATAAAACACAGTTTTGCACCTTATTTTGTGCCTGCCCCCCCCCCTTTTCCTATTTAAACCATCTGTATTATTCCTTATCATGACAAAGTGATGGAGAAGAAAAGCAGCAGCTCTCTTTATAAACTAGATACCTGACAGGACTGTTTTTCCCAAACTTCAGTTTTTGTCTGTTCAAATCTGCCAGCTTTACTTAACCTGAATGATGCTTTTTGCTTCATAAAAATAGGACAGCCAGAATCCAAAGAAGAAAACCAAAAATACCAACAAGCCAAAAAAAACCCCAACCAAACCCAAACCCAAAAAATCACCCCCAACCTATTTATTTGAGATATGGCAAAGAATGAGATAAAATACTTAAACCTCACTGAAAAAAATTATGTGCCACTCTCAGTAAAATGCACAGTTCTGGTCTTTAGCTGAGTGGGCATGTTTTGTCAAGAGCTGATGGGAGTGTGATTGGATACAGCAGATACATCAGCAAAGACTTCAAGGTGTATGAAATCCAGCATCATATTAAAGCAATATCAAACACTACAGGATTGATCTGGGAGGTTTTTCTTACGATGCTCTGAATTCACACACAGTGTAATCTGGCACCCTGCATAAACTCATCAAGGCATTGTGGACCTTTACATTTGTTGAGTCTGCTTTTTGTTACAAGAGGAATGGGAATGAATGATCCTTCAGGTAGAGCTTTATAATCTGGGATAGAAACATGTCCTCAGGGAAGGTAAAAAGCTAGGAAATGCAGGCAGACACACTGGCTGGGTTTTATATCTCTACAATTAGTGCAGTCAAACAGCTGAACTCCAAGAATATGTTTAAAATAAGTACCACACACAGGGCTCCTCCTGAGCAGTAACTTTCCATCCACTTTTGTTATATTTAGGAATGATGTTCCTCTCATGGCTTTGTTCTGTGTTGTCTGTAGGCACAGAAACAGAAAAAACACTGCTGCTGTAGAAGAGCAGCTGGAGCCTAAGGGCTCAAACCTGCAAATGGTAGGGGGTACATCCCTTAATACAGAGCATTAGGGGGTTAATGTTATCTTTTTCCTAATGCCATAAACCTTATTTTCCATGTGATATATTGGCTGATGGCCAGAATGAAGTTAGATGTTTCTGTCAGAATAAACAAAATCTGGACTGCCACATCAGTGCTGTCAGTGTTGTCTTCATCTCAGATATTTTTTTCTTTTCCAGTTAATGTCTAGAGTGGCAGGTGTTTTGCAGAAGGGCTTCTGTACTTTAACAGAAATGCAATGAAACCATGGATGGTTTTGTTATCCATAAAAATTCAGAATTTATGTACTTGAACTTCTCAACTCAAGGTATCAATGGCAATCAGTTTTGCTGTGTTGTAGAAAGAACATGCCATAGTCATTATCAAATGTTTTGGATCTGTTACTTATGAAGTTCTGTTTTTCGAGCATTCATACTGCTCCTTTATGACATTTGTGACTAGAGATATCTGTGCTGTAAGTCACCACCTTCATCTCCTTTCAAATAATATCATAGATGATATTGTGAAGAGAAATATCTCTGAACAATGTAAAACTTCTCCCATCTGATCTTAAACTGACCTGGGAACAGTTTCTGAAGGTTTCTATTTTCTGTAAAATTTGGAAAATGTTTTGGCTGTATATTTGGTGAATGGAAAACAGAGAGAGGAAACACCTGATTTTTCTCTTATAAAAGCAATTATTTTCCATTTTTGCCTTTTCACAGCTCATCAGCCATAGCAGAGAAAAAGAAATGTAAAGAGAGAAAATTTTGAATAAAATCTTTAAGGGAACTTCTACAAGGACAATATGAATCTTAACATAGGTTACAGGTGAACTCCCACATCAGTTTCCTTGAAAATGCCACTGAATGTCAGTTGTGCTCCATAAAATCAAGACTTTGTAGTTCTATATGAGTTTTCATCATAGGATTTCTCACATCATGTTACAAACATTAATTAATTAAGTCTCTGGATATCCCCCTATGCTACTGTGTGCAGCTTTAGGAAACTAATTATTGGTTTAGATCCCATTTTATACAGGTACAATAGATGTGTTATATTATTGTTAAATATTTGCAATCCCTTTTCTCTCTCATTCTGAGTCCTTGTCTCTCTCACCTAACACAAGCAAAAAAAGAACAGTTCTAACTGCTGCTAAGTAGAGTAAGATAACACAGCCGCAAGGCAATTCACAGCTTTAAATCCCTGTTTTCTGCCCACACAATGGAAAATAAAAGCAACATTTTAAAGGAGACTGGAAGTTTTTACTTCTGACTGGTTTATTCTTTTTTTTTCTCTGCCCTGTACTAAGCAGCCCTAGCTTTCCATTCAAACTTAGCCTGCTATGTGTGTAATCATTACTGAGAGATATTAAAAGGCGAGCATAAACTATTTACTTGAAGTTACATTATAAAGATCAGAGTTTAGTCTGAATATGTGGTTCAACTTAAAAAGTCACCTTTAAAAGGAAGTGGGCATTTTAAAAATGATGGGCCAAGCCCCCTGTCTCTTAAGACTTCACCAGTTTTTTTCATTCCTTCCCTCAGTGCTTTATGCTTCCTACATGAGCATGCTCTCCAAATAGAGAAAGGCTGAAAGTAAATGAAAGTGTGCAGTTAGCAGTCCAATTACGCTGATCCATGCCAGGAAAAAGGTATCTGCTCTGCACATTTTTGTCCACAGCAGAGTGAGAAGCACACTGCTTGTGCAGGTGGGAAGACCTCTCTCTCTTCTGTAGCTGAAGGAATGTTCAATCTATCTTTGGAATATTAGCAGGAATATTTATTAGACATATATTTAGGTGTATACTTTGGGGACATATTTTTTCAGCAAAACAGATGCCCATCAAAATACTGACAGGTTCAGCAGAGAGAGAACTAACATCTTACAGGACTTGTGGAATCTTCTCCAAGGTTTGGAGTAGGAGAGAGCTTGTGGAAATCCTCAACGAGTAGCCTGAAAAGCCCCTGTGTCACCTAATGGTAAGAAGAACTAATATCTTGCCTCAGAAGAGACACTGCTTGCAGGTCTAAAGTCTTCAAACCAAAGTGAACCCCATAGATGGATGAACTTCTAGATCTTCTTAGAATCATATAGCTTTAATTCCCTCTAGCTTGAGTCTCTTAAGGCACACTGTTGGGAAGAAACTCACCTTGACACACCATATGAAGCTGTGTCTGCTTACTGCCCATTCTCATTTTCTATGCTGTCAGACCAATGCTAAATTCATATGCACACATCAAAAAGTAGATGGTTACATCTGCTGCAGCATGAATAGGAAACACAGCTAGCTAGCTTCACTTTCAAATGTTAATGCATAAATAAAGCATAATGTTTAATCATGTCTTTTCATGTGATTACACATTGATTAGTCCTTTCCCATGAGGCTTGGGCTTCCCAGTGCAAAGCCCCTGACAGAAGAGAAGAAAGTCTGAGCTGTTTGTGATTTGCACTAGCAAGACACAGTACTTAAGGAAAAGATGAAAAATGTAAATTTTGAAATATTGCTTGAAAAATGAAGCATAATAAATTTAGTTCAGATTTTGTATTTTCCTTGGATATGTAAGTTGCTCAGGGAATTAAAACAGATCACTAAGTCAACAGGTATATAGTTGAGCTTAGTAGAAAACAAACTGTGCTGATTTCAGAATTTAAAATGTCTTCACAGCACTTTATTAACTCCAGCATATTAACTTGTAAATCCACTAGTTTCACTGTCTCATATATTGATTAGCTGCATGTATGTATGTTATAAATGAACAATACAGAAGGGAAATTACTACAACTGAGTCATTGGGCCATACTTGTAAATGTATTCAAGTGCTCAAATACAAAGCTAGGCACTGTGGGAAATAGAACTCCTAAATTTTGACACAAAACTTACATTGCTAGTGTCCTCAGTTACTCTTGATACTCTGTGCAAAGGAAGGGTAATTCCTCCAAAGGGAAAGTCAGATGTTTAACTTCTGCTTTGAATAGCCCCTCAGAGAAACTTCACTCTCTATCAAGACAGACTAGCCTACATTGGCCATATAAAGTCAGTTTTTAGCATTCAAAGTTGTGACTTATGCTTAAATTCACTTGAGACTCAAAGGGCCAAGAAGCCAATAAAATTTTCAAACAGCACATAGTATGAGACCATATAGGATGTAAATTCTTTTTCTTAAGGTGAAACAGAAAAAAACTGTTCTCAGCTCTATTTGTCCACTTTGAGTCCTCAAAGTGGGCACTGTACTGGACATCAGAGCAACTAGAGCTCAAAGTACTGTGTTACATGGTGGAAAAGATCTTGTTGTTTTCAATTGAGCAGAGTCTGGCTGGAGGCCTGTGACTAGTGGAGTCCCCCAAGGGTCAGTGCTGGGTCCAATATTATTCAATATTTTCATCAGTGACCTGGAGGAGGGGGTAGAGAGCACCCTCAGCAAGTTTGCTGATGACACCAAACTGGGAGGAGTGGCTGACACAGCAGCAGGCTGTGCTGCCATCCAGAGACACCTGGACAGACTGGAGAGTTGGGCAGGGAAAAATTTAATGAAATTTAACAAGAGCAAGTGTAANCTGCACTGGTGAGACCCCACCTTGAATACCGTGTTCAGTTTTGGGCACCCCAGTTCAGAAAAGACAGAGATTTACTGGAGAGAGTCCAGCACAGGGCCACGAAGATGATGAAGGGAGTGGAGCATCTCCTTTATGAGGAGGGCAGAGAGAGCTTTGGCTCTTTAGCCTGGAGGAGACTGAGGGGGGAGCTCATCAATTTCTATCAATATGTTAAGGGTGAGTGTAGAGAGGATGGAGCCAGACTCTTCTCAATGTCATCCAATGACAGGACAAGAGGCAATGGGAGCAAGTTAGAGAACAAGAGGTTTAGGGTCAACACAAGGAAAAACTTTTTCCTAGTGAGGGTGCCAGAGCCTGGCAGGGGCTGCCCAGGGAGGTTGTGGAGTCTCCATCTCTGGAGACACTTAAGACCTGCCTGGATCTGTTCCTGGGCGACTTGGTCTAGGTGACCCTGCTCTGGCAGGGGGGGGTTGGACTAGATGATCTTTCTAGGTCCCTTCTAACCCCTTACATTCTGTTATTCTGTAATTCCTTTGCTCTCAGAGTCTCTATTCACTATTTATTTCTTTTTTTTTAGGGCAGGACTTTACAGTAACATTAAGCACAGCACTTAAATATGTCACTGTCTTAAGCTACAAATATGGCATAAATCTTATGATGTATTGGTACAACACAGACCTAGCATTTCTAGCATAAACTAGCATTAGAGAAAATCTAAATTATCACCTATCTGGAGCCTCTGAAAAGAAAACAATAAAAAATACTTTTATTATACCATAATGACAAGAATAATATTTCACTTCACCTGTGAAAAGACTTCTTCCAGACCTCTCATTAATTCTTTTTATTTTAAAACCTGTTGAAATAGAAGATCTCTGCAAAGTTTCATTCTTTTTTTTTGTGCAAGTGAAGTTTTCTTTATAGCAAAAATACAGAAAATTGATCACAGCAAGAAATTCACTTCCCTCATTCTCTTGCTATATTAAATGTGCATTTGCAATTCTGATTTTGTGGGACAATTGGTGCTCCTTTTGCAGTCACTAGAGTAGCATCTGTACATTGCATGGAGGATTTGGCTCAGGCTAGGATCTCTGCTCTAGATAGGAAAAAAATAAATAGTGCATTCAAATCTGCAGGAAATGGACTTGGAAAAATACTTGGAGCAAAATTCAGAAGCAAAATGAGTAATGATTTGTGATATGCCCCAGTAGGTTAAATAGATACTGTGACCTCTGTTCATTTTCCTGTTGTGAATATACAACTCCTCAGAGTCCTTCTGTCGTACAGACTACACACTCCAGGGATGTTATGCAGATGGACAGTGGCAATATCAGTAACAGCAGTAACATAATCTCTGTGTTAGGGTGGTGTGGGCACAGAAGTGTTTAGAAGACATCCATGTTACATAAAGGGGGAAGGTGAAGCAGCCATGGATTTGTTTAAATAAAGACATCCTACAGCTGCAAAGTTGAAGTGCTTGCGCCAGGACACTGTGCAGGTCCAGTTGCTGCTCTTGCACCAGTCGTAGATTACCTTAAGTGGACATGTATTTGTCTTCTGAAGCTTTGCCTGCATAACTACATAGCCTCCAGGAATATAAGACTTGTAGAGGATATTACCTGACTGAACCAGACTCCTGACTGTGGTGAGGACTGCAGGACACACAGAATATCGGGAAATAAAATCAAGTTCCTAACAAAAAATCTGAAAAAGACAGAAGTTCTTTTCTACTAGACTCTCAGGATGGGATTAGTTTGTGCTCCCTATATCACTCATCATAGTCTCTAAATATGCTCTTAGAAAGGAAGGCTGGTAAGGGGAAAGGCTTGTAAAGCCAGAGTTTTGGTGGAGGGAGTAAAGCAGGTTGAATTTGCCAGAGGTACAAGATATGATGCTTGATGACCTAAAGGCTGTAACATGGCACCTTTTAATAAGGTGAGAAGCTTTTCTCTGAATCTGGTAGCAACTTTGGCAGGAGTTCTTAGGAGTTCCTGATATCTTTTAGGTTAGATAACTGGAAGAATTTCTTTCCAGAGAGGGTGGTTAGGCATTGGAATGGGCTGCCCAGGGAGGTGGTGGAGTCCTCATACCTGGAGGTGTTTAAGAATCGCGTAGACGTGGTGCTGGGGGACATGGTTTAGGGACCCTGGCAGTGTAGGGTTAATGGCTGGACTTGATGATCTTGAAGGTCTCTTCCAGCCAAATCATTCTATGATTCTATGATTCTTCCATCAAGCCCTTCACTCCATGGGTAGAAACATTATCTCCATGCTCATAGTTTTTCTTGGCACTTTGAAAGCAGTTCAATGAGCATATCCTTTGCAAATCTTCCAGCCTGTCAGATGCTGGTGGGGGGACATGTGTGATGAGAGGAATATTCATAGTTTGTGATGGGATAAACTCATACATTAGACTTTGGTTCTTCCTAATAGAGATTACATATATGTAAGCTACTCCCACACATTGTACATAGACAGTTTTCAGACCACCATCCTCACAAGAGTCCACTATCTGCCTTAAGCTTCTTTGGAAACAAACCAACTAATTAATCATTAATTACTTATGCTTTGGTGTTTTCATTTGTGATCATGCTGGTACTGAGAAGCAGGGAGGACAGAGATAAAGCCTGCTTTGAACTTTATTGGATCTGATTAACTGTCTAGTTTGGGTTTAATTTAACTTTGTTAAGAGTAAATGTCTCCTGTCATCTTTGCCCTGTTCCACACACAAATGAGATCTTCACATGGCACAGAAACTGTGCTAGGTTTGAAGACAAATGCAAAAGCTGCTTGTCAGTTCATTCACCAACAAACTAACCCAGTCGGCTAACTTGCACTCTCCCTTCCTCCACTAGTCTGTTTGATATTGCTCTGTTGTGTTTTTAACACTGTCAAAATATGCTTCAACCAACACAAAGATACAGCAGGAACTGGGTGCCCTTGTGAGGGTATGGAATTTTCTGCCTTCAAAGATGCATGGGTGGAGGAGGAAGCAGCAACTCCACCTGCTCAGCAGACCCAGAGCAATGAGATCCAAGGGAGGGAGGGGTTGTAGTGGTGGGGTGCAGGACCCTTTGGTTTCCAGCAGCCACTTCTACAAAACTGGTACAGACCACTCCAAGTGCACCTCCCCCGAACCATGAATGTGTGCCCAGTCAGCCAGATCTCAAGCTAGTAACATGCCTGTGCTAGGTTTTTAAAATAAGTTCTGGCATATACCAGCTGTCAAAATCTGTACATGGTTTAAAGTAGAAGTGGTCAAACTCAATCTTCCAAATAGCATTTATTATAAACTTTTGTGATATTTTTTCTCTTTGTGTGGCCATCTCAGAATTTTTCCTTTGCAAACAGAACAGTTGGATGAGTGTTTCTGTAAGGAAATCTCACTGGCTAACAGTTTATTTACTTGCAATTTAATTTCCACATTGTATGATGAATCACCAGAAACAGTCAGTAATGCATCTGCTGACTGGATAACTAGTTTCATTTTGGTTTTAATAACAAATAAGTTATAGATATTTTTAAAACAAATATAAGTTTTAGGATTGCTAACACCATTAGTAAAATTCAGAGAGCATTTTATTTTTGAAAGCATATTAATACTCTGCAGTCATCCAAATATGCTGAAAAACAAGAGAAAGCCTCATTACGATCTAAAAGAATAAAAAAGCTTCNCTTGCGCCAGGACACTGTGCAGGTCCAGTTGCTGCTCTTGCACCAGTCGTAGATTACCTTAAGTGGACATGTATTTGTCTTCTGAAGCTTTGCCTGCATAACTACATAGCCTCCAGGAATATAAGACTTGTAGAGGACATTACCTGACTGAACCAGACTCCTGACTGTGGTGAGGACTGCAGGACACACAGAATATCGGGAAATAAAATCAAGTTCCTAACAAAAAATCTGAAAAAGACAGAAGTTCTTTTCTACTAGACTCTCAGGATGGGATTAGTTTGTGCTCCCTATATCACTCATCATAGTCTCTAAATATGCTCTTAGAAAGGAAGGCTGGTAAGGGGAAAGGCTTGTAAAGCCAGAGTTTTGGTGGAGGGAGTAAAGCAGGTTGAATTTGCCAGAGGTACAAGATATGATGCTTGATGACCTAAAGGCTGTAACATGGCACCTTTTAATAAGGTGAGAAGCTTTTCTCTGAATCTGGTAGCAACTTTGGCAGGAGTTCTTAGGAGTTCCTGATATCTTTTAGGTTAGATAACTGGAAGAATTTCTTTCCAGAGAGGGTGGTTAGGCATTGGAATGGGCTGCCCAGGGAGGTGGTGGAGTCCTCATACCTGGAGGTGTTTAAGAATCGCGTAGACGTGGTGCTGGGGGACATGGTTTAGGGACCCTGGCAGTGTAGGGTTAATGGCTGGACTTGATGATCTTGAAGGTCTCTTCCAGCCAAATCATTCTATGATTCTATGATTCTTCCATCAAGCCCTTCACTCCATGGGTAGAAACATTATCTCCATGCTCATAGTTTTTCTTGGCACTTTGAAAGCAGTTCAATGAGCATATCCTTTGCAAATCTTCCAGCCTGTCAGATGCTGGTGGGGGGACATGTGTGATGAGAGGAATATTCATAGTTTGTGATGGGATAAACTCATACATTAGACTTTGGTTCTTCCTAATAGAGATTACATATATGTAAGCTACTCCCACACATTGTACATAGACAGTTTTCAGACCACCATCCTCACAAGAGTCCACTATCTGCCTTAAGCTTCTTTGGAAACAAACCAACTAATTAATCATTAATTACTTATGCTTTGGTGTTTTCATTTGTGATCATGCTGGTACTGAGAAGCAGGGAGGACAGAGATAAAGCCTGCTTTGAACTTTATTGGATCTGATTAACTGTCTAGTTTGGGTTTAATTTAACTTTGTTAAGAGTAAATGTCTCCTGTCATCTTTGCCCTGTTCCACACACAAATGAGATCTTCACATGGCACAGAAACTGTGCTAGGTTTGAAGACAAATGCAAAAGCTGCTTGTCAGTTCATTCACCAACAAACTAACCCAGTCGGCTAACTTGCACTCTCCCTTCCTCCACTAGTCTGTTTGATATTGCTCTGTTGTGTTTTTAACACTGTCAAAATATGCTTCAACCAACACAAAGATACAGCAGGAACTGGGTGCCCTTGTGAGGGTATGGAATTTTCTGCCTTCAAAGATGCATGGGTGGAGGAGGAAGCAGCAACTCCACCTGCTCAGCAGACCCAGAGCAATGAGATCCAAGGGAGGGAGGGGTTGTAGTGGTGGGGTGCAGGACCCTTTGGTTTCCAGCAGCCACTTCTACAAAACTGGTACAGACCACTCCAAGTGCACCTCCCCCGAACCATGAATGTGTGCCCAGTCAGCCAGATCTCAAGCTAGTAACATGCCTGTGCTAGGTTTTTAAAATAAGTTCTGGCATATACCAGCTGTCAAAATCTGTACATGGTTTAAAGTAGAAGTGGTCAAACTCAATCTTCCAAATAGCATTTATTATAAACTTTTGTGATATTTTTTCTCTTTGTGTGGCCATCTCAGAATTTTTCCTTTGCAAACAGAACAGTTGGATGAGTGTTTCTGTAAGGAAATCTCACTGGCTAACAGTTTATTTACTTGCAATTTAATTTCCACATTGTATGATGAATCACCAGAAACAGTCAGTAATGCATCTGCTGACTGGATAACTAGTTTCATTTTGGTTTTAATAACAAATAAGTTATAGATATTTTTAAAACAAATATAAGTTTTAGGATTGCTAACACCATTAGTAAAATTCAGAGAGCATTTTATTTTTGAAAGCATATTAATACTCTGCAGTCATCCAAATATGC
This sequence comes from Ceyx cyanopectus, assembly GCA_013401355.1. Classification (NCBI taxonomy): domain Eukaryota; kingdom Metazoa; phylum Chordata; class Aves; order Coraciiformes; family Alcedinidae; genus Ceyx; species Ceyx cyanopectus. The sequence continues at coordinate 52,672 of VYZU01030728.1, forward strand.
TGAAAAACAAGAGAAAGCCTCATTACGATCTAAAAGAATAAAAAAGCTTCGGTTTGAGAAGAGAGTCATATTTTGGATTCTTTTTTCATGCCTAGTTAACTTTATATACTGTTACATTATAATGTGATAATAAATTTATACCCCTCCATTGTCACCTGTTCAAAATGCATTGGAATATTCAGTATTATTTTTGGTTTCACATCTCCATCAGATCCTGTGTGAGAACTGGAATAAATAAGCAGCCATGTTTTCCCATACTGGAAAAGTTCCAGAAGGGAAAGGGCTCTTGACATTACAGAGCTAAAGGAGTTTTCAAGACACTTTCTATTTCCATACTCGTTCTTTTGTATGCTAGGTTGCCTGCCATTATGTTTATGTAATTCTGACAGTGTTCTTAATGACACACTAACAGATTGTAAAACACGCTGCTGGCATTTACTTGTTTTTTATATTTTTAAAACAATGTCCTTCATGTAACAGTAGTTAAGCGCGGCAGAAGGACATCATTAGAGCCATGGTTAAACTGTAATTTACACCATTAGGAAGGCAGGAGCAATTTTTATTGCCTGGCAATTTTCTTGCTGAAATATTTGGACCATATGGCTCAATTTGTGTAATAACCTTAATTTCAGCACCCTTCAGGTCTGCCTCCATCTCCTACGGAATGGTAAAATGCGGTTTAGCAGAAAAGGCAACTGTCTATACTTAGAGAGTTGAGATTAATAACATGTCACGTCCTGTTTTTGGTGAAGGAATTCGAACAGCAGCCAGATGGTATCTCTACAAATAACTGTCAGGGGTCTTGATCTAATCAATACAATGTATTAATACATCTCCCTTCGCTGCTTCTCGAGGGGCTAGCGTGCAACATCTGGAAAGATTGGGGGTACCGCCAAGTAGAAAGCTGATCCTTTTCAGAATCAAACTGAGCCCAATTAATTTTTCATGTATACTTGATAACTGTTTCATAATGAGCTATGCGTCTTGACGGAGTTAGGGTTGGCGGCATGAGCGGCTTGCGCTTCCTATCCCCATTCAGTCCACTTACAGAAACCAACCCATTAATCAAACTATCTGGCATAAAACTGAAATCTCAGCTCAGCAAGAGATCAATAACCATCCTTTAAAAAAAAAAGAAACAAACCAAAAAAAAAAAAAGGCAACAACAAAAAACCCATCACAGAACAAGGTTTTAGTGGGCAAAAGTATCCAGGAGTGACATTAGTAATTACTTTAACAAAAAAACAAAACTCAGAACCATACTCACCTGACAAGCACTTATAACACAGAATTTCATATTAGCTTCCTGTCAAAAAGTAACACTTAAGTCCATTAAAAATACACTGCCATTCTGTTTTCTAGATACAGAGGCCATCTGGACCCTATTCACGATAATTGCTATTATAGTCTCAAAAATAATATTTATATAGTGCTGTAAATTAACAGACACCCATTCCCACTCCCAAAGAAGTCTCTGTTGATAAACTAATATTTTAGCACTGTGCAGGAATTAGGGTATTGTCCCTTAAAAAAAAGCGGGGCAAGATTATACATGCATTCCAGTTCTTTTTGTAAAGTCTGAAAGGAGGAGAAAGAGAGGTCACTTGGCAGGCAGAAAATGGGAAACTACAAGAAGCATAGGGGAAATGAGTTTGAATGAGGCTGTGAAGCTGAGTGATGGGAATGGATTCAAAAGGGAGCAGTAAAGAGAAAGGACAGGAGGTCAGCTGAGAATACTAAACTTATCTTGCGTAGGACACCCCACGGCTGTTTGATGAGAATGACTTTGGTGACTGTAGACCTGGATTAGATTCAAATGGAGTTCCCAGTGGTATGAGGCTCTACGTTATATTACCAATTCCCATGAGTCATATGGCTTGGTCTTGTTTGGTGTCTTTTGTTTGTTTGTTTTGCTTCATTTTTAAAGAGGTAGGATACTATGTTTATTAAAATTACTAATTGCTTTTTGAAATGTAACATAAACATATGACATAACACTACACCTTATCTGCAGAGAGAAGTGGGGCAGAGAATTGGATGGGGGGTGGGGAGCTGTCTTTCTAATTATCAGCTAAAGAATTCCTGTATCTGGAGCAGTTGGGCATGACCCTGGGGATGGAAACTGCCCTATGACTTTACCAACAAAGAGCGTTATCTTGGAGTTGTCTGATACATCCACTTAAGAACGGTGGTTAAATGTGAATTAAAATCTAGTCAAATCCAATTAAGCATTTTTAAACAGATATCTAATTTGAAAAACAGCTGTACATATTACCCAGTAAATTTCTGCCTCCCCCCCTCTCAATTTTCATTTCCTACTTATATATGAAAAAGCATCTGTAGCTTAACAAAATCCTTGTTTTTAAAGCGGACTTAGTGCAGTCACACATAATATAGCACAAAGGGAAGAATGTTCCTTGTATTTTATGTTATTTTATGTGTACAATCTGATTTTAGGTTTTGTCATGTGGTCACCTCTTCTTTTATGACTGCAGGTACACAGACTGAAAAGATTACCACTTCAAGATTGCTGCCTACAACCATGGTTCTGTCAGAGGGTACTACCTTTTGAATTTGTCAACCTGCATAATGATCCCATTTTGTGAGCTAGAAAAGATGAACTAATTAATCAGCTTAAAATCAACCACCTTCTTTTGACTGACACGTCAGTAGTGGCACACAAGTGAAATAGAGGAAAGCAGTCTCATTCAAACAGTTGCAGCCCAAGGATGGTGAACTGCTCTGCCTTAGATGTTCTGGAGGTTTCATGGTCTATAAAAGACATTTATGCTCCTAACATTCAAACCAAACTAGGTTAGAAGCCTGAAGTCAGATATTGTAAATATACCTCAAAAGATCTAATTCTACATGTATTTCAATCATCTAAAAAAAAAAAAAAAGACCTATGGAAGGGGTGAAAACTGGACCTTGCACAAGGAGAGACCCAAGTTTAAATACACCTGCTATTTCCAAATAGGTAATTAATTTAATTGCAGAAAAATATTATCTACTGATCCAGGCACTCTTTTCTGGCCAGTCTAGAGTATGTGATTAGATGTCATCAGACACAGCCTTATCAGTATCTTTGCTTCTGATCCAAAACTTTAGAAAAACAGCTAATAAACTCTCTACTGATCCTCTAACCTTCACTAATTCCAGTCACCAGTTGCCTGACAACATATTAAGACCTCACAGCCACCAGATAAACCTTNGCTCTGCCTTAGATGTTCTGGAGGTTTCATGGTCTATAAAAGACATTTATGCTCCTAACATTCAAACCAAACTAGGTTAGAAGCCTGAAGTCAGATATTGTAAATATACCTCAAAAGATCTAATTCTACATGTATTTCAATCATCTAAAAAAAAAAAAAAAACCTATGGAAGGGGGGAAAACTGGACCTTGCACAAGGAGAGACCCAAGTTTAAATACACCTGCTATTTCCAAATAGGTAATTAATTTAATTGCAGAAAAATATTATCTACTGATCCAGGCACTCTTTTCTGGCCAGTCTAGAGTATGTGATTAGATGTCATCAGACACAGCCTTATCAGTATCTTTGCTTCTGATCCAAAACTTTAGAAAAACAGCTAATAAACTCTCTACTGATCCTCTAACCTTCACTAATTCCAGTCACCAGTTGCCTGACAACATATTAAGACCTCACAGCCACCAGATAAACCTTTCCCTGCTACCCCGCATCCTAACTTGAAAGGATTCTTTCATTCTTGGCAGAGCTCCAGCAGGGTCTAAAGCTATGCTTCTGTGCCTGCTGAAAGCATTCAGGAGACATGGAAGTGGCCTTGGCTAGACTTGACAAGGAGAGGGATAAATAGAAGCCTCTCTCCCCATTCTCATCCTGTTCTATTACCACAGTACTTCAAAATCATCAGAGTTTTGTAACAATCCATTTAATCCTTTCTGCTTTAATTAGGCAATTCTACATGTCTGTCTTGGTAGGTGGGGCTTACTGAAGCACTGAAGCACTTAATCAGTTTCCGGAGGGGCATCATAGTGCCAATTGGGGTGCTTATTTAAACAGAGTTGTAGTGCCAAATCCAGCATATTCTGCAGAAGCATGGAAATAAAAGAATCTGTGAGACACAGACTGCCTCACACTTTTTTATTATTATTATTTTTTTTTACCAGCCTTTAGTGTGAAGGGGCACTTGTCATGTATTCATCCTGTGTAAGTTTAGCAGATCTAGAGATTAAAACACAGGAAGCATTTTATATCATTGGGCCTTCCTGGCAAATAAAACAATTACATCAATTCCGGTACAAGCCCTTCCTGAAACTGTGCTAACAAGGCTTTGAATCTTAAAAACTGCATTTAAATCAAATTATTCATTCGCAAACCCATCACATACAGCACACATGCCGTAGGTGTGGGTCATTTCATTGGAATTAGAAAGCAAATGTCTCTATACATGAGAGGTCACCAGTTGTTGTACATTAAAATCTTTTCACTGTTAGGCATAATTAAAATACTCTAACAGTAGTTTCAGTAATTTAAAATTGCAGTATTGTTGTAATATTTTTCCAGGCTTCAAGAGTTCACAATTGTTTGGTCCAATCAAATGTGGAAACACTGGAGAAGTTATCACCCATCAAGGTAATTACTTTCAAGTTGAAATAATTACTCCATCAATGTTAATGGTCTTTCAACTTCAATAAAGCACTCACCTGCCGATAATCACAGCTAACCTTTTGCTCTCATGCAATTCCCTCTCTATTTAGCAGGTTATATTACAGCCGTTAGAGTGGTCACTTGTCCTGAACAGCTGCTGAATTTCACTTTGATCGGCTGTGAACCATAAAAAAATTACTCATCTGTGTATGATTTCCCCCTAACCCATAAGCCCTTGCAGAGCTAAGGATATGATCTTTTGGCTGGATTAGGGCACTGCTGAGCAGCCATCTTGTTTCTGGTTGTGGCTACTTTCCACCCACTAACAGCAGCACAGTAGCCTAATTAACTTTTGCTCTCCACTGCTGCTTACTGCTTTCATTCTTTGCTAAGTAGCGTATCTTCTGAATTTATGGCATGTGCAGGGATTCCTCCATTTACTCTCATCTTGTTATCTTACAGTGCAGTCCATTTCCCAGGTGTTTGAAATAGGCATATATAAAAAAATTTCACTGGCTCCTCTCTTTGGCATATTTTTTTTTCTTATTCTCATGCCTACAATCTTCATTCCAACTTCTACAAGGAAGTTGTTGTGTACAGTCCTGTGTGCTTGAATTACTGAATAATGTTATGTATGAGGAAGCTAAGAACTACGTGGTATCTCATCTCTAATGCAGTCAAAATGTTCACTGGTCTGTATAAGGAAGCAGAAATGAAGTATCACACATGGATGTATTAAGTATTTCTGAATACGATGAACAGAAAAAAACTAACTCTGGATGCAAGATTCCAGGTATCTGTAAAATCCTGCATAGGAGGCATATGTATATGGCAAAACTGGCCACTTCAAAATATTTCTAATATATTTTNAAATCAAATATTTTAAAAATACCCCAAAAAATTTAAATTTTCATGTATTTCAAACATCTAAAAAAAAAAAAAAAGACCTATGGAAGGGGTGAAAACTGGACCTTGCACAAGGAGAGACCCAAGTTTAAATACACCTGCTATTTCCAAATAGGTAATTAATTTAATTGCAGAAAAATATTATCTACTGATCCAGGCACTCTTTTCTGGCCAGTCTAGAGTATGTGATTAGATGTCATCAGACACAGCCTTATCAGTATCTTTGCTTCTGATCCAAAACTTTAGAAAAACAGCTAATAAACTCTCTACTGATCCTCTAACCTTCACTAATTCCAGTCACCAGTTGCCTGACAACATATTAAGACCTCACAGCCACCAGATAAACCTTTCCCTGCTACCCCGCATCCTAACTTGAAAGGATTCTTTCATTCTTGGCAGAGCTCCAGCAGGGTCTAAAGCTATGCTTCTGTGCCTGCTGAAAGCATTCAGGAGACATGGAAGTGGCCTTGGCTAGACTTGACAAGGAGAGGGATAAATAGAAGCCTCTCTCCCCATTCTCATCCTGTTCTATTACCACAGTACTTCAAAATCATCAGAGTTTTGTAACAATCCATTTAATCCTTTCTGCTTTAATTAGGCAATTCTACATGTCTGTCTTGGTAGGTGGGGCTTACTGAAGCACTGAAGCACTTAATCAGTTTCCGGAGGGGCATCATAGTGCCAATTGGGGTGCTTATTTAAACAGAGTTGTAGTGCCAAATCCAGCATATTCTGCAGAAGCATGGAAATAAAAGAATCTGTGAGACACAGACTGCCTCACACTTTTTTATTATTATTATTTTTTTTTACCAGCCTTTAGTGTGAAGGGGCACTTGTCATGTATTCATCCTGTGTAAGTTTAGCAGATCTAGAGATTAAAACACAGGAAGCATTTTATATCATTGGGCCTTCCTGGCAAATAAAACAATTACATCAATTCCGGTACAAGCCCTTCCTGAAACTGTGCTAACAAGGCTTTGAATCTTAAAAACTGCATTTAAATCAAATTATTCATTCGCAAACCCATCACATACAGCACACATGCCGTAGGTGTGGGTCATTTCATTGGAATTAGAAAGCAAATGTCTCTATACATGAGAGGTCACCAGTTGTTGTACATTAAAATCTTTTCACTGTTAGGCATAATTAAAATACTCTAACAGTAGTTTCAGTAATTTAAAATTGCAGTATTGTTGTAATATTTTTCCAGGCTTCAAGAGTTCACAATTGTTTGGTCCAATCAAATGTGGAAACACTGGAGAAGTTATCACCCATCAAGGTAATTACTTTCAAGTTGAAATAATTACTCCATCAATGTTAATGGTCTTTCAACTTCAATAAAGCACTCACCTGCCGATAATCACAGCTAACCTTTTGCTCTCATGCAATTCCCTCTCTATTTAGCAGGTTATATTACAGCCGTTAGAGTGGTCACTTGTCCTGAACAGCTGCTGAATTTCACTTTGATCGGCTGTGAACCATAAAAAAATTACTCATCTGTGTATGATTTCCCCCTAACCCATAAGCCCTTGCAGAGCTAAGGATATGATCTTTTGGCTGGATTAGGGCACTGCTGAGCAGCCATCTTGTTTCTGGTTGTGGCTACTTTCCACCCACTAACAGCAGCACAGTAGCCTAATTAACTTTTGCTCTCCACTGCTGCTTACTGCTTTCATTCTTTGCTAAGTAGCGTATCTTCTGAATTTATGGCATGTGCAGGGATTCCTCCATTTACTCTCATCTTGTTATCTTACAGTGCAGTCCATTTCCCAGGTGTTTGAAATAGGCATATATAAAAAAATTTCACTGGCTCCTCTCTTTGGCATATTTTTTTTTCTTATTCTCATGCCTACAATCTTCATTCCAACTTCTACAAGGAAGTTGTTGTGTACAGTCCTGTGTGCTTGAATTACTGAATAATGTTATGTATGAGGAAGCTAAGAACTACGTGGTATCTCATCTCTAATGCAGTCAAAATGTTCACTGGTCTGTATAAGGAAGCAGAAATGAAGTATCACACATGGATGTATTAAGTATTTCTGAATACGATGAACAGAAAAAAACTAACTCTGGATGCAAGATTCCAGGTATCTGTAAAATCCTGCATAGGAGGCATATGTATATGGCAAAACTGGCCACTTCAAAATATTTCTAATATATTTTATATGGAGGTTTTCAGAAAGTAGTTTTTATCATTTTTACTCTGGTTATATATTTGATACATAAATTACTGTCTGGTTCTAACAACATAATCATGCAAGACAACACCTTATCTATCCTTCTACCAAAATCTCTATTATTACTACTATTCTGCAATATGTCTACAGATTTCCCTACCACAGATGAAGCATCTGCCAAGAGAGAGCTTGGCCACTGTAGCTATATACTATCTCCTCAAATAATGTGAAGTAAGCCAACATGTGTTCTCAACTGTCATCATAGCTGCATCCAAACCAAAGGTGCAGAAATATCATCTAAGAGACATGTTAATTTTTTTTACTCCTCAGGCTGAGATAGCTATACCAAAAAAAACCCTGTTTTGATAAATTTGGCCTGAGAGCATCATGCTGCAAACCACACTGTGAGTAGACCTGTGCTTCTAGGTTGGCATGATTTCCCACAATAAGGTCTGTCCTGGTTTGGGTGAAAACCAAGCAAATTCTGTCCAGTGATTTTACTTTTCAGCTTAGGTTTCTAACTAACTGCATTTTCTAGAGTTAGCAGCATGTTTTGCAGACAGTGTCTGCTTCTAACAGTGATAACACCTCATGTTTACAGTTACTGCCAGGGATGGAATGCAAAACCAAGGCCATTGCTAGAGTTTGTGTGTTGCACTGGGGGGTGCAGAAAGTGAAAGACCACACCTGCGGGGAGGAGCGGACAGGACAGGTGACCCCAAACTGACCAACGAGGTATTCCATCCCATACACGTCATATCCAGTATATAAGCTCGGGGGGTCCGGAAGTTCGCCCCTTCTTCTTCGGGAGTCCTTCTCTTTTAGGCCCTTCTTTTGGATTGCCTTCTTCGGATTGCCCTCTTTTTGGCCCTTTTTGCCCTTATTGCCCTTCGCTCGCCCTTTTGGTCCCTTCTTCGCCCTGTTCCGGCCCTTCTCGTCCCTCTTCGCTTCCGGTCTACCCCTTTGGCTTTGGCTCTTCTCTTCGCTCCGAGACCCGGTGCCAGAGTCCAGCTCCTCCACAGCGTCCGTGAGGGTGACGTAATTACCATCGGGGGGAGGTTGGGTTCGGTACTGGCTTTGTACATATTTGTATATACTTCATTTTCATTTTTTTAATTAAATTGTTTTAGTTCCTTTTTCTAATCACTAAGTCTCTCTCCCTTATTCCTTTTCTCTCCCCTTTGGGGAGGGAGGGGGGTTAAAAGAGAGCGGTCTGTTATCGGTCTGGGGGTTGCCCTGACTCCAAACTGTTACAAGGTCCATGATGTTTACACCTATCTCTTGCACTTTGTAACAAGAACATGGTACTTCTAATTACCCTCTGCTAAGGTGGATTGGACACACCGAGGCCTTGATTCTATGTAATAATAATAGAGTCACTGCCCACAGCAGACAAAATTTTTCTTTGTAACATCTCTGTATGCTTTTATTTCTCCAAGCACATTCTAACAGCTATGTATTCATACTTTTTTTTTTTTTTTACATTTTCTTGGTTTTGAATTCTCCTGCTCATGATAAACAACCAAATATTTGATATAAGTGTCATAGAATAAACATCATAAGACACCCAAAAAATATTTAAAAAGACAAAGTCCAAAATTTACCCACAGTTTCTCCTCACAGCAACATTTGGAATACAACAGGTAGATCTGTGATGCTTTGATGCCATTTGTCAGGTAATGGCTTTATAACGAAATCAGCTCTGGGTTCACAAGCTTAAGCCCTAAATTCACAAGAGTGAGAAGTTTGCTTTGCCAACCTAGTCACTTTACGCAGATTTCTGTAAATGAGAACTTACTGCCAATCCTTTCTTCTACAAACACATCTATCTCATGGTAATGCTGTCAATAAGACACGAAACAGCATTCTTGCTTCAGAGGGTTAAAATGAACTGGGAAGATATTGTGGGAGACACTTACACTGCCATAACCAGCCTTGACTTAACTTTCCTCTGCAAATAAACCAGAATGTCAGTTTTGCTTGCTGTCACCTAGCATCTGTCACTACACTCCTGGCCAGACAAGCTAGGGAAATGCATGACACTGCTCTTTAACTGCAAAGCATCACAATGGCTCATGTGTAATTCATTTGCTTCTAATGGTGCAGGGAGATCCTCTTCTTGTTGGAGTCACAGCAGCTTTTGCTCTCACAGAATCACAGAATAATCATGGTTGAAAAGTACCTCCTAGATCACTAAGTCCAACCATACCTACAATAACAAAACCTAAACACCTGACCATTTGAAAAAAAAAGAAAAAAAACCCCAACCAACAACAACAACAAAAAACCTCACACACCACAAACCCTTTACATACCTGCCACTAAAGCACCATGTCAACTTGTTTCTTAAATACCTCCAGGGATGGTGAGTCAACCATCTTCCTGGGCAGCCTGTTCCAGTGCCCGACCACTCTCTCTGTCAAGAATTTCTTCCTAATATCTAATCTAAACCTCCCCTGCTGCCACTTCAGATCATTTCCCCTGGTTCTGTCATTTTTTACTAAGGAGAAGAGGCCAACACCCACCTCTCTACTACCTCCTTTCAGGTAGTTGTAGAGGACAATGAGGTCGCCCCTCAGCCTCCTCTTCTCTAACCTAAACATGCCCAGCTTCCTCAGCCTCTCCTCATACAACTTGTTCTCTAAGCCCCTCACAAGCTTGGTATCTCTCCTCTGGACACGTTCCAGAACATCAATGTCTTTCCTATAATGAGGGGCCGAGAACTGAACACAGTACTCAAGATGAGGCCTCACAAGAGACGAGTACAAGGGCACAATGACTTCCCTTCTCCTGCTGACCACGCTATTCCTTATACAAGCCTGGATCCTGTTGGCCTTCTTGTCCCCCTGGGCACACTCTTGGCTCATATTCAGCTGGCTGTCCACCAGCACCCCCAGGTCCTTTTCTGCTGGGCAGCTTTCCAGACACTGGTCCCCAAGCCTGAAGCGATGCTGGGGATTGTTTTGCCCAAAATGCAGGACCTGGCACTTGGTCTTATTGTATCTCGTACATTTGGCCTTGGGCCCTTGATCCAGCTTGTCCAAGACCCTCTGGAGAACCTTCCTGCCCTCACTCCCACAAAATTTGGTGTTGTTTGCAAACTTACTCTCAATCCACACACCTAAGTCATCAATAAAGATGCTAAACAAGACTGGCCCCAAAACTGATCTCAGAGGGACACCACTGGTGACACATGGTCATAGAATGTGATCAGGTTTGATAAGCAACATCTCCCTTTCATAAACCCATGCTGGCTGGCCCTCTCAGAATGGAGTTCTCATTTTTATCTCCCCAGGAAGTGTAAAAATTCAAGGGGTCAACAACAACCTTAAGGTATTGGACAGACACACGTTTGACATATTAATTCAAAAACAGATTAATGTCTCTTAACTGGAGAATGAACAGTTGCATTTTGGGAAGGTAGAGTGGATAAGTCTGTCAAATGGTTTGAAAACCCAGAGACGCCTCTCATTTGGCTCTGGAAGTGGATGGAAATGGAGCTGTCAAATTAGAACAGTCTGCAGGGATATTAGTGAGATCTTGATTTGTATCCTGCAGTGTCACAAGGATTGTACTCCTACCTCAGTTTTGGTCCAGCTTTGAATTCTGTGGCAGACAAACAGGGAACAACAGACAAGAACAAGGGTGGGATTGGCTACTGTGATTCTAGCACTGCTTTTTTTTTTTTTTTTTCTGGAATAATCTAATGGGATAAGAATGGAGTCTAACAGATTAAATAAAGGACTGAGCTCATTGCTCGCTTAATACTTTAAGTCTTGCTTGTAACATGGAAGCTTGTGTGAGAGAATGACTAATGGCGTATCCCACGAGGGAGCTCCAATAGAGATGCTTTAGGAGATTAAATGATTTAGCCTAGCATCCCTGAAAGCTATATTTTAAAGGGGCAGAAGTTTAATCATTGGAATGCTACTTCCTTCAATAAAATTACATTTTAATTAAAGTGCCTTATGCACAAAGCTACAGTTAAGGGTATATCAGCAATTACATGGTAAAATTCTATTTTTAAAGGGTTATAACTTTGAAAGTTGGTGTCCAGCTTTTTTCCTGCTGGGATAATTGACGTGACATCCTGAAGATATCTTTTATAACAGGACTCTGTGCCCTTTATGTCAATAACTTTGATTCAAAGCTTTAGCTGTTCCCCTATATTCAGAAGAAGTAGGATTCAGGTCTCATCTCCTTGGTATAAATCAACAACAACTCTGTTGAGTTAATGTAGTTACAACAGCTTAGAGCGAGCATAACTGATGGAATAGCTGTGCAGAAAGATTTTAAATATTACACTACCCTTTGGGGAGAAAATAAAAAAGAGCAGCACAAATAATAATCAATAAATGTTCATGAGAAAGGACTGTAAAAAAACCCCATGCAAGTCAGCTTCACTGCCACACTAGTAGAACAGATATACATATGCTTCCAGAGTGTCATTTTGATTCAGGCTAGCGTTCAGGGAAAATAAAGGATTTTGGAGCCAAGAAAATACTAATTAGGCAAATAATAGCTTGTTAATTTAAAAGGCTTTTAACTGATGCGGTTAAAGAAACACACTGTGGTAACATTATTTAAAAGGCCATTTCAGTAGGTTTTATTACCCACAACACAACCATCTTGGACATTTTCTGTTGTTGTTGGCATGCTTAGAAGATACTGCAATGCATGACCGGACAGGTCCATTCTGATACCCAGTGACACATTGCATGCTGCTGAAGCAGAGTGTTAGGAGAAGCCCTATTATTTTGCAGAGTTTGACATCTTAGGTGTCCCATCATAATTACGTTTGTTTGGTTTTTTTAAATTATGTTTTTAAAAACAAGCTAAGGGAGATGACTACCAAAATCCTTGTGAAGTTCAATAAAATTTAAATCCCTACCAACTTTTAAAACCTAACGAACTGTACAATGCAAATGCAACTATATCAGAAGTCAAAAGTATATACAATTATCATTCAGTTCAGGACCTGGTATATTTTTCAGAAAAAAAGATGCATTACAGAATCACAGTATCACAAAATAAATATGGTTGGAAAAGACCTCCTAGATCACAAAGTCCAACCATACAAAACAAAACAACAAAAAACCCAACAACAAAACAAACAAACCAACCCCCCAAAACCCAACAAAATGAAAACCAAACACTCCTACTCTTAGAACATGTCCTGAAGCAAACTTAATCCATACAGACTTCCAGGAAGCTAGACACAAAACAGCTTTGGAACCATATGATCACAAGTGTATGTAAGACTACCGAGCTGGAAACTTCTCCCACCTTGCCATGCTGAGATTCTTTTCAGGGAGTTAATTAAATGTTACTATTGGGAATTTCAGAGAAAGCTCTTTAGGATCCTACTTGAATGTCAGATACCTTATAGCTGGGTAATTAAGAATTTAGGGGATTTCTGTTGCTATTCAATATAAACATGGCCTATGAATACCATTTGGGGAAAATTCTAGGTTTAGCAAATTGTGGTGGCACTGCTGAGGAAACCAAGCTTTATTACCATCTCCTTAAATATTTTCTAAAACTTATTTTCAGGAGGCAACCATGTACAGCAGAGCAGCTGTCCTAATAGGCAGCAGTTCAGTCCAGCTATCTATAAACTTTCTATAGAAAGACTAGAATGTAATATATAGGTGGGAAGATCAGTGGTAGCTGCACAAAACGTAACCTCTTCTGTCACTGATTTACATAACATTGTTAGTCAGTTCACAAGACAACCTGCCCTTTCCTCATTCTATCCCTCCACATACTGAATAGAATTGTAATATCTACAGACACTCATGTTTGGAAAGTCCCTTGAAGGGAAAGCCATGTTAGCAGGGCAAAGTAACATTCTGATATAAGCATATGTAAGTAAAATTATAGATCCACTTTTATTACTGATGAATTATGAGGTGAACATGCAAATGCATTGCATATATGAACTATGTAATTACTAATGAATTTATTCTCTTTGTAATTCCAACTGAATTACAAAACTGGAATTATATACAGGGACTGATTTTTGTTGTTTTTGTGCAGATCTTGTGAAACTATTTTGACAGTCAGACAAACAGCTCAGGGTAGCATTTTCAGGCTGACAAAGTTAGATTCATGCACTTAATTCCTCCAGACATGATCCACCTATGCATTCAAGTAATCTACTTGCTTCTACAAGGAATTAGATATTAATGTGAAATGTTTCAGCGTGCATTGGCACAAACACAAAATTTAAACCAAAAAAATCAGTGGCAATTGGAAACCCCACTTTCCAGTCAGTGTGAAACAAGATTTAAAAATATCACAGAAATCAAAGCAGAGAAAACACAACTTAAAACTAATTTTGTGGTCCAGTTCTTACCATTACGGTCAGTGCTGTAACAGCTGGGGTGCTAAATGTTGGATCGCTGTGTTTTTCTTGATAGACTACTTGGTACCTAGATATAACACCATTGGGAGAGGTAGGCTGGGTCCAGTTCAACCGCACTGAGTATGCACTTGTTGCTTGTGCCCAAGGGGCTCCCATGCCCCAAGGAGAAGCCTCCAGAGTTTGGGTTGAAGCCCACTGGCTGTCAACTGACCCCACAGCATTTTGAGCTCTGGCACGATATTCATAGAGAGTAAAAGGCTGTAGAGCATCGGACGCATCAATAAATTCAAGAGCTCCTTCAGCCCAGATGAACAAAAGCAGCTCTTCTTGACTGCCCACGGGACGTCTGAAATTAAATCAAAGGCAATGTGTTTAAAATTGAAAACAACTTTATCAGTCCCATGGTAGTAGATCCTGAAGTCCTAAGTTCAACATGTAACTCCGTAAAGTACACAACTTATTTCTATACATTACACATACACAAGAAACTGCCTACCTATCTCTGCATCTTAGAAGCATTTCCCTGAACTCATATTATGTGCTGAGTAGTGAAGAGCTTTTTGCGGCAATCATTTAATTATTCTCCTTTATCTATAAGAGTACCATAAAACATGTTAAACAAGACTGCTATCACAGTTGATAGTAGCAGAGTGTCAATACAGTAGCATATTCTCCTTTTAGGATATGTGACTTTTAGAATGTAGAACATGAAATTTTAAATTCATATATAGTTGCCAAGTAATGACTTGAATTGCAATATGGGTGCAAGTTTTCCACATTCTTAAAAAAAAATTATTTATGGAGGTACCTCAGGATCCTTCATTATTAGAAACTTATGACCAACTTACTTTAGGAAAAATCTTACTTGGTGAACAATGGATAAATATTCTATCATGCCCTTAAGCCAAATTCTTGNATAAATAATCCTTTCTGCTCATCCACAAAAATTTATTAAAATATGAATAGTGCTTTCTGTATTAAAAATATATATACCTTCTAATGCTGGTATTGTTTAAAAATGCAGACTTAAGGTATACAAAGGCAATTCACTGTCTAGGCTTTTGGCAAAATGGGTTTTTATTTTTGTACATATGGATATGTATCTGTATGTATACACACATATACACATACATGTGTGTATGTAGCATTCCTATACAGATCTGCTTGTGTTCAATCTGGTGATATTCTGATATTCAGATGACCCTTATCCCCTTTATATTGTGGCCTCTTCTAGTACACAATTTACAACAGTTGTAATAAAGCAAACACATCTACAAAACAGAATTATCAAATAAATTATTTCACTTGGCATAAAAATGTTTGTGTGAAATTATGTTGGTTACATTTAAACAGTGTGATAAATCTCAATGGTGGCTGTGCTGTACTGCACATGAATATAAGTATTTCTCCTACTCTTCACAGAAACCTTGGCCTTTGCAGAATGTAAAAGCACTTTCACCCTCCATGCCAACATCAAAAAACAAATTACATTATCTGCCACTTTTGCTGCAGGTAGGGCAAATTTGCAGATGTAAAATTGGTTTGTCTGACTACTGGGTGTCATCATCACTATACACACATAGAAGCTGAAGAACATTTCTTTGGCAAGAGAAAATCTGTATTTCACATAATTCTGCCATATTTTATTTTGTTAGATCAACCCAGGAGTTACCTTAAAAACATAAACAGAAACAATTAAAAATACCTGATAATCGTAGCTGTTTGTAGTAATATATAGATAAGTATTTACATGTATATATGAAGAATATAATGAATGTGTGTACACAGCTGTTTATTCATCCTTTTTGTTTATGCATATATACGATATGGATTAATACATTATTTTCTTAGATGAAGCTAAGGAATTTTTGCTAGACTCTGAGATAAGCAGGCTATATGGACACAGTTTAGCTTAAAAGTGCTAAATCACAACTTAAAAAGATGAAGGTTTTGAGGTTCAATGTCTCTAGTGTAGTGAAACAGGCAAATTATAAGTTATGTTGATACTGAGAAATTGTGGGCAGAACTGGGTGAAAAATGGCAGGTAGAACAGGCAAGAAAGATTCCCTGGCAATTCTCTCTCTTGCTACAAAGTATCTGGAAGAGTTGGAATATAAAATTTCCCATTGACCCCAAAATTCCATCAGCTATTTTTAATACACTTCCCCTCACTCTATTGTAATGGAAAATTAGGCCTTATGCAGAACTATCCCTTAGATGCTGTTCAGTGATTTAATGTAAAGCACATAAATCTGAAAGGTGAATCACTACTTTGTCTTTCTCCTGCACCTAAAAATATAGTCCTTTGGCTGTGTACTCAAAAACATGCCTAAAAATATCTCTGTACATAAGTGAAAAAATAGTATATTTTAGTTCAGTACAGTCATATTTAATATGTCTTGTCTGATCAAGCAGTACAGCACCTAAATGAATACAAAAATTTATGCTTGATAAATTTTCAAAACTCTGGTATAAACAGTTCTTTTCACACTGAAAAATAAATTATGCCACCAACTGTAAGATCATCCACAAGCAAAGCTGTACTACGTAGTCTGTTTAGGCATTTAGATCTTATTACTGCTGAATATTTAATGAATGAAACCTATGGTTAGGTAAATGGTTCCATCTGTAGCACTAAAAAACCTGAGTATCTTCATGTATGAATAAACTTTGAACAGAAGTGGATGAACAGTCTGTAATCATTTCAGTCGTCTTAAGATTTAAGATTCAACTGCTCATTTAACTGGAAGTGTTTCTTACGTACAATGAGCTACAAAGGAGAATAACATTTCCAGAGCTGGAAGCTCTCTTCATCTGCACAGCCTGATTTTGTTGCTTACATTCATTTGAAAGATGCTCAGCTACAGTTATTTTTATAAGGGCAAATTCTTCCTGCCCCACTGCCAATCTGAGCCAGATAACATAAAGATGAGAATATAATCTTCCTTGTGACAAATAACTACCAAGCTGTATACAGAGGACTGCAGCAACACTAACTGCAACAATCACCCCTCAGCTTTCTTATGTGGAAGGAGACTCAATGAATCCCTGAGGTTTTGCAGGTCAACCCAGAATTATTCTTCACATGTTTTCCTTTCACCATGCAACACAAGTACACATTTTTTTGCAGTGCCTGCTGTTTTCCTTACCAGAGTGGTAGAGAGTAGTAGAGAGTTATCTCTAGAAACACTGAGAAGTCCTGGGGTAAAATTTAAACAATTGGAGAATCACACTGTCAAATGTGGGAGAATCATCAATAATGCTCCCTCTCTACAGTTTTACATCTAATTAAAAAGAACAGTCTCACTTGCTAGTTGGATTCAACAAACTTATACTAATGTAGTATATATTTATATTTTATTTTTTACAAGTTTTTATGTCAAAAAGTGAACAAAATGAATTTGGGAATTTACAATTATAATTAAACTACAGATATAAATATCAGTTGCTATACTTAGTGATACATTAATCCATAAGTATTCCTATATTAAACCATCTACTTATATATATGCCTTGGAAGCTGGCTATCAAGGTAAACAATGAATTAATCATAAAAAGTCAGTACAGAAACCTCTACACTGCAAGTCATAACAGTCAACAGCCACTGAGACATGTCCTCTGTCTCAAATTGCCTTCTGATTTTTCTGCTACATTTTCACCATCAGGATTGCTTGGCTAATGAGAGCTACATTACCATCTCATATCTAAACACTAAATAATATAATCTTGTTAAACATGACATAGACACTTTGACAGAAATTCAGACACTCCCTTAAGCAAGATGTGAACAAAAATATTAATAATTTTACAGGCAATATTTCTTTAAGAATCATCTCATAAGTATCCTACCCAGTACATGCTGGTGGTCAGTAGAGAGCAGTTCCATTAGCTGATGTGACCTGTATCTTATTAAAATACAGCAAAAAAATACATCACCTATTTCCATAATACTATTTTTCCAGACTAGCAATTTCTGTGGTTGTCACAGGGATGTTATGTAATGATGAATGGGAAGAGAATTAGATTGGGTGATTGTGTCACGAACTAGATCTTTTCTCATTCACAATCTCTTCTAAGTTGTGGTGCTTGCTGGAAAAGTTAAAAAGCCTCAGAACTGTGTTTAAAACTGCTGTCTGAATCAAAAATAAATTGTCACCATCACTTTTATCATAAACTAACATTTTAATTTGTTCATTTCAAACAAAACAGCTGCAAACTGGCAAGCGCTTTTATGACTCTGGAGGAGAGCTTGAGTCCTGCCATTTTAATGCAAAGATCTGCACACACAGTAGCTCTTCGAGCATTCCAGGTTTTGAGTTAAATGAATTTGTTTTGGTGGTGATGCAGTAAGGAAGAGGCACACGATGAAGAAGAAATTACATGCCATAACCTCCCATAGAAATACTGCAGTCTTTCTGCTATAACAATGTAAGGTTACGTGTGGCTACAAAATGAAAAAGAACTATGTGCTTACATCCCATTTCTGATTTTTTTTGCAGCTGAGAAAGATTTGATATTGTTGTTGTCTAAGCACATTTAAACTTCAGCTGAAATAACTGCCAAGTGATTCATGCCTATGTAGGTGAATATAACGATTGTATCTGGAGCCCCAGTGCGCCATTTTCATTTCACTTTAAATAAAAAACAAAATGTATCTATGTCAGTCAGTGCCCTTCTGCTGTACTCAGCATTACCATGTTCTTGTTCTGGAGAGCCAAGTCTGGGAACAGCATTCCAGCTGTGGTCTTATTAGTGTTGAGTAGATCTTATGATGCAGACAGATTGTGCTAACTAGCTGGGGCATTCCCAATCTCTCATACAGTCTAGTGATCCTAGTCCTGCTAGAGGGTTGAGCACACTAAGAATGCTTCTACAAGCCTCCTTATGGAAATTATTGCCTAGACAATGGAAAATTAGAGGCAAACACAACTAATGATACCAAAAAAGCACCAGTATTCAAGCACTAGACTTCATACCTTTTTCACAGATAAACACTGGAATGGGTACAAANTGTGGTTGCTGTGGAATAGTAGCAGTAATCATCAGCTTTATTTACAAAACCAACAGAGTGAAGACATGTCTTGGTCTATAACATACACTTTATTCCTCTTTATATAGATAAGGGACTTGGGTTTTTTGATCAAACAAACAAAAAAAAAACAACAACAACAAAAAAAGGATATTTTGAGAAAGCAGGAATTTTTAGAGACTACTAATGTGTTTAAGGCAAAAGTGAATTTACATTAATTATCGCTGCTGATTCCAGAAGGTAATTTGATTCCCTGTCCTCTCAGTCACACCTCTAATGTAATAAAATGTCCCAAACTCTTTGTGGGAGGCTAGGTTCAGCCCAGCATGTGTTTGCCACACATTTAAAGTTGGGAAAACTAGGAACTTTGGAGTTTAAATTCCTTTCTAATACATGGGTTGACCTTTAATTATCCAACTTTTGGAAGCT
>VYZU01030734.1:442-19210 GCA_013401355.1 Ceyx cyanopectus
TCTTAAATTTGAAATATTTGAAAAGTGGATGGTTTTCTTTCATGTTTTTAAGATTACTGCTGAAAGCAGTTACTCCTTCAAGGAGGAGTTAAATGGGGTAATATAAATGTGTCCAAGAGCAGTTTTAGATGTGCATTTGGTTATATGCCTTACAGTTGGAAAGTAGTATAATACAGAAATTGTGCAATCCACTGGTATATCCTAACATATTCAGTATTACCTAGTTCATGGATCTACTACCTCTTTAAAAGAGTTCAGGAGTTTGAAAAACTAAAATAGCTAAGTGCTACATTACATGTATGTTCTGCTAAATTGAAGTTTTCTTTGTAACATTGTGTTGATGTTTGTAGACTTTGTAATACAAACACTGGTCAGTTAAAAAAACGGCATGGTCAGTCTTAATCTCTATCTTTTAATGAAAGTTCCACACAGCTCTCAGGTGAGGGAAACTTCTATCTTGGGGGGGAATTGTAACTCTTACAGGGGTACATTACTATTAATGTCACAGGGGAGAATGTGCTACCTTCTCATCTCTCCTTGGATCCTCTGATTCTCTTTACTACTTATGAACATACTGCCAAAGAGCAGGTTTGGTGGTGCAACTAAGGCCTATTGAATCATGCTTTAAGCAGAGTGGAAGTCCAAGTGGCAAAGAGGACAGTAAGCACTGCTGGGAATGGAACAGAGAATGTAATAAGTTATTATGCTATTAATCCATGCTGGACTCAAATACTGAATAAAATATTAAGATGGAAAATCAGCACTGCATATGTTTACAGTATAATGAGAAAAGGTAGAGGCAAGTCTTTAATATGATGAGAAAAGGACACCTTTGGGGTGAAATTGGGAGTAGTATGTAAAGGAAATGCAAAAGTGAGGATGATGATACAAGTAGTTGGATAGATGAGGGGAGGGCAGTGGATGTATTATTTCTTGACTTCAGCAAGGCTTTTGATATTGTCTCCCATGGGATCCTCACAGTCAAGCTTAAGCAGTGTGGATTGAGAACTGGCTGAAGGACAGAGCTCAGAGAGTTGTGGTCAGTGGAGCAGAGTCTGGCTGGAGGCCTGTGACTTGTGGCATCCCCCAGGGGTCAGTACTGGGTCCAATATTATTCGATATATTCTTCAATGACCTGGATGAGGGGATAGAGTGACCCTCAGCAAAGTTTCCTGATGACACCAAACTGGGAGGAGTGGCTGACAGACCAGAAGGCTGTGCTGCCATCCAGTGTGACCTGGACAGGCTGGAGAGCTGGGCAGGGAGAAATTTAATGCAATTTAACAAGAGCAATTGTAGAGTGCTGCATCTGGGGAAGAATAACCCCATGTATCAGTACAGGCTGGGGGCTGATCTATTGGAGAGTAGCTCTAGGGAAAAAGACCTGGGGGCCCTGGTGGACAGAAGGCTACCATGAGTCAGCAATGCACCCTCATGGCCAAGAAGGCCTGTGGCATCCTGGGATGCATTAGGAGAAGTGTGGCCAGCAGGTCAAGGGATGTTTTTCTCCCCCTCTATGCTGGTGAGGCCCCATCTGGAATATTGTGTCCTGTGTTGGGCACCCCAGTTCAAGAGGGACAAAAGAGCTACTGGAGAGAGTCCAGTGCAGGGCTATCAAGATGCTGAAGGGAGTGTAGCATCTCCCTGCTGAGGAGAGGCTGAGAGAGCTGGAGCTTTTTAGCCTGGAGAAGAGGAGACTGAGGGGGGACCTCAATGAAGAATTCTGAAATCTAAGCATAACTTTCTGTGCCAAATAGGAAAAAAAACCCTGTGTCGATCTCCTATTTATAACTTGACTGCATTGCTTTCCATTATAAATGTTTTGTGTGTGTGTGTTCTCTTGCTGAGTAGAGCTGATGACTTAAGCGTTGTATAGTAAGTTTTAGTAAAGTTCTAATATAAGTTGACTTGGATAGCTGCAGATTAGGATAGAGGAATTATCGAGTTGTATTTCTTATCTCCTGAATTGTGTTTGGTGTATTTAACATATATAAAAGGAAGAAAATGACGGGTATTGTCTTCTCGCTGTCAGCTATGAATTGCAACAAACTGTTTTTTACTACTGGTTCTTAAATAATTTGTGTCATTGGTGATTATGTCAGTTAATTCTATTTCTTTTAATTTCATTGATAAATAAATTGTTGGTGTGACTATTTGGAAAGGTCCGTTAAAATTACTTAGCCACAGAATAATCAATTGATATCTGAAAAACTGAAAAAAAAATTAAGTGCCTGATTCACTGACAAAACTGGATATGCAGGTAGATTGGAAACTGTTTGCAGGTGCCTCCATCTTTAATGAACTTGAATGGGAATGCTGCTCTTTTCAGTCTGATGTGCTGAAGCACTGGGAAGAGCATAGAGTTCTATTTCTGAATGTTTCTTCATATGTAATTTCACACTGGTTCCTTACTATCTGTGCTTGCGATTTTTTGTTGTAAAGCAACAAAAAAGAAAATTAGAAGTATAAATTGATGTGTTTCATACATATTCAACAGAGTCTGTAGTCTTGCTCAAAACAGATTACTTAACTAATTAGATATCAGTACCTTATGTTTTTTCCTTATAGCTAAAATAGCAGAGCTGGATACAGCTAAAATTAATTCTAAAATTAATATATTTTTTAAAAATAACACTTTACTATATGTACAACTCTTTATCATCTCTTTTTACCCTTTGTTAATAGTGAAGAGTACTAAATCAAGCTGAAACTGGGCTGTACAACTGACACAATACTTATGCAATGCTGATTTTGTGAAAATCAAGCTGTCAGGTACAATGTTAGAGTCCTATATTTATTACATAAAGAGGAACTCCATGAAGAAGTGGAAACCCTATGATGAATAGACACAGGACACCAATTATTGTGGTACTATTAATCATTATAATCATAGTAAACACAGAATAGAGATTATGAACTTCTGTGAAGAAATGCGCCTGTGTTCACATTCACTTATGTGATTTTGAGAGCTTTATAATCTTAAGCATTCATTTGATGAGATGACAACTAGAAGTGAATGTTGCCAGGTTAACTTAGAAGCACTTAGAATGAAAAGTATGATGGATGAGAAATTTTCTTGACATGAATGCTGGGAGCACATATATCACACTAATTTTCACTGTCTCTCACTGTTTCCTTGTGAGTTCTAATGTTATATTTTACAGAGAGGTTACTTATATGCATTTTTAAGATGATTGTCTTGTTTCCAAAATTAGAAAACTTCTTATTGTTTGAAAATATGAAAGGGATGTACTCGCAAATAATAAAAATGGCATGCAAAATGTAAATAATATTCATACTGATAAGGAGGAGGAGTCTTTGCACATCTAATAGATATTAATCATTTAAATTTCCAACAAATTGATTTCCTTGTATGGTAGACATCTTTATGACTTGTTTTTTCACACAAGTTCACTGAAATTTTCTGTAAACAGTTCTGGGGCAGATACATTTTTTATTCTTGCTCATAATTCCTGTAATTTCTGGTGCTGTCTATATGAAATCCAAGTAGTTGAATTAATTTGATGCAAGGAAAAAAACCGCAAACAAACATACTGTAGAGGCAGTGGATCTCAGAGTATTTTATTATTGTGTAGCACCACCACAAGGCAGTTGCCATTGTTGAAATAATGAGTAACATAAAAAGTGTATGTTCCACTTGAGACAAAAAACACATCATTCACAGTCTAATTGCAGATTTTTCAGAAAATGCTGTGAAAACATCAGTAGTTATGGAAAAGAGAGAGACTTTAATTTTGAGCAGGAGTTGTACAGAAATGTTTAGTTCTTTTACCTATTTGAAAGATCTTCATGAAAATATTTAATCTCTGAAGTGGTGTATGTTTTAGACTTATGTCTTTTGCTCAAACATTAACTTCTGAAAGCCATTCTCTTGCATTATTTCCTCTATCTGTATTAATTATAATTTCAGGTATTTTAATAATTAAACAAATATGGTTATTTGGATGACCAGTGCCATAAACAAAATAGTGATGTTTAAACTCTCTTCAGTTCATCTGCTTCATCTCACTTTAGCATTTTCATAGATAACTTTCTGAGCTGTGGCAGAAATCTGAAGTTCAGTTTTACCCTGATATATTCAGAACCATACCTTTTTATTTTTTAACAGGATTTTAGTAGAAACCCTGTCTGCTGCTTTGCTTGTGCTTTTAAAATTATCACTTGAATCCTAAAGAATTTTCAGGATTTCTTGTCCTTTTTTTGAGGCTGCTGAAAGCAAATGGTGCTATCTGAATGTTTCACGCACAGAGGAAATTAATCACACGAGGACACTTTCTGAATAATCAAACACAGAATATTCAGTCAGAGCTGAGCAAAGCCCCAGTCAGAATTAATTGCTAAAATTATATAATTACAGCTGCAGTAAGACTCAACCACAGCATCTGTTCCAGACTCAACTGCATTTATTCTTGGTTTTGGGGGAAAAGTACAAACAGGGATATATTCTTTCTGTGCCATTTTATGAATTCCTGAATGGCATAGTGATTTATTTTGCAAAGTGTTCTCAAGTGATATAGATATTTTAAAAACACCATATAGTGACAATGTTAACAAAGGAAGAGAAGAATTATCTTAAATATCTATAAATTAAATCCTGAAGGTATTTTAGGTTTGGTTTACTTTTCTTCTGTTATAATAAATTATCTGAAGATTGGGATTACTTTTTTTTATAATCATAAAAAAACCCAAAAAACTTAAAAATGGAAGTTCTCCATATCCTGACTCCAAACAAATTAGTAGTGTTTATATGCCTTCATGAGAAACATGTTTGCCTCTAAATAGCAAACAGAGCTGAGGAGGGTCTTTTGAACCTACAAAGACAGCATGAAGAAACAACTAATACTACCAATGGCAAAACTCTTTTCTCAGTTGCTGCATTTTCATAATATAATATAGGATTATTTTCATGTGATGTGTTTGAAAGGAAGTTTATAAGTTATAACAAACATTGGTACATAAATAGGCTGAGCTCTTTCTTTGGAGATGTACATGCCAAACTAAAGATATTTATGTGCTCTGCTCATCAGTTATCCAATGGCTTTGCTTCTCTGGGTCCAAGTTGTGGCAGAATTGGCACTCTGAAAATGTCTGTGGATCACATATTCAGAAGGAGAAGATTTACTATTTTTGAAAAAGCATCAAGAGAAACTGTAGCCTCAAAACACAGTGATAAAGTGTATTTATCTTCACGATATGTTGGAGGCAAAAAAGTCTAGAGGTAATGTGGGCCCGCTACTGAATGAAGAGGGTGTCCTCATGACTGAGGATAGAGAGAATGCTGAGTTACTGAATGCCACCTTTGTCGTGGTCTTTACTTCTAAAGTCAGCTACCAGGAGTCCCAGATGTCCAAGACCACAGAGGAATTCTGGATGGAGGAAGTTTTTACCTCAGTTGAGGTTCTTCTCCCCCTCTACTCTGCACTGGTGAGACCCCACCTCGAGTACTGTGTCCAGTGTTGGTCACCTCAATTCAAGAAAGACAGAGATTTACTGGAGAGAGTCCAGCGCAGGGCTACCAAGATGATTAAGGGAGTGGAGCATCTCCCTTATGAGAAGAGGCTGAGAGAGCTGGGGCTCTTTAGCCTGGAGAAGAGGAGACTGAGGGAGGACCTCATCAGTGTCTATAAATATGTTAAAACTGAGCTTAGGGAGGATGGAGCCAGACTCTTCTCAGTGTCATCCAATGACAGGACAAGAGGCAATGGGAGTAAGTTGGAGCACAAGGTTTAGGGTCAACACAAGGAAAGACTTTTTCCCAGTGATGGTGCCAGAGCTCTGGAACAGGCTGCCCAGGGAGGTTGTGGAGTCTCCTTCTCTGGAGACATTCGAAACCTGCCTGAATGTGTTCCTGGGTGACTCGGTCTAGGAGATCTTGCTCTAGCAGGAGTGTTGGATTAGATGATCTTCTTGGTCCCTTCCAATTCCTGACATTCTGTGATTCTGTAATATTTACTTTAAGGTGGCTGAAGACAGATTAGCAAATGTGGCCGAATGTCCAGGAAATACAGGGGACAATAAAGGACTTAATATGGTGCTGCTGAAGAACTTAGTATAGAAAAAGAAAGTCCAGAAATGATATATTGTTTGGTCTTTGAATGTCACTTCAGTTTTCAAGATGCATGTTTCTGGCTGAAGGAGGTTAAGCAGATGTGAAATACATGTTGGCAATGTGTGGCATGTGTGTGATGCTGAAAAGCAGCAGTGCAATCAGTGTCTTGGAAAGTTATGATGATTAAACAGAAGGTGAAGTTTTTTCAGTCTTCAGCATATATATATAGTCTTACAACTCACAGATTTTAGGATGCGCTTTTTTTTCCCCAAATGTTTTCTGTTTTTAGTGCGTTATGTCTGTAACTGAGTCCTCAGCTTTTCAATTAGTGACTTCACCTCTCTTTAATGTAGTTTACTTTGGTATTTTTTTTATTTTGACTGTTTTGTTGCATTACACTTTTTATTATAAATCAATATTTAAACGTGCTTTCAGGATAGAAAAATAGGTGTATTTAAAAAAAAAATGCATGATATGTGATTTCGATCAAAAGTCTAACATTAGAGTTGCATTTAATTTAAAAAGAAAACTTCTAGTAAATAATTTGGAGAAAACTTTTTTTTTTTGTTAATAAAGGAAAAAAGGTCATAATAACATGATTAGGAATTTTTGGGTTTGAGTTCAGTCTTTCATAGTGTTAGTTTTCTTGCATTTTATAATAGCTGTATGCTTAATCCTGATATGGACCATATTATTATACGTTAGTTAAGGGGGAACTTCATTGTTTTGGAATGTCTTTTACAATAAAATTTAACTGTACAGTAACTTCCCCATAAGCAATGGTTACCATCCTGGCAGAGACAATTTAATTTTACTATCTAAGAGAAGATAGTTTTGACAAATAGATGGCAAGAATATGGAATTTGGGAAGCAGCTGCTGTGGATTAGCTGTTTTGTGATGGTTTATATACTGTGGAGAATAAAATCCCAAACTCTTTGAAGACTCCAGTTCCAAATCTGATACTAATCTGTATGTGCTCATAAGGATTGGAAGGAAGATCAGACTTCAAGTATTTTTGCCTCTATGTGCAGGTATATAGAGGGTTGTATTAGATTTTCTGTTTCTGTCAAGCTACAAAGGAAAATTTAGAAGTGTCTTAGAGCATTTCATGGATAGGTGAGCTCTTTGTGTGATAATGGATAAAGATTGGTTCTACTATAATAATCTAAAAATAATCTGCAATTATAAAAAAATATAAGTTGAACATTCTACTATGTTGTCTAAAATTCAAGTAGTTAAAGACAAGTATATGGATGAAAACTGATCGTTCAAATTTATTTTTTTGCCTGGTTTTTGTTTTAATTGTTTTTTTGGCCACCAAGATAATGCTACTGATGATCAATCCCACTNAGCATTTTTGTGAGAACTTATCTCCTCCACCAAAGCCAGTTATTTATGACTTATGAATAAGACCTCTGTTTGCACAAAAAAACCAACCCACAACAACTCCCAACAACCCCAGTTTGTCTGGCACCAAGCCTGTGATTATTCAGAGCTTCATGTGTGTGATGCTGAAAAGCAGCAGTGCAATCAGTGTCTTGGAAAGTTATGATGATTAAACAGAAGGTGAAGTTTTTTCAGTCTTCAGCATATATATATAGTCTTACAACTCACAGATTTTAGGATGCGCTTTTTTTTCCCCAAATGTTTTCTGTTTTTAGTGCGTTATGTCTGTAACTGAGTCCTCAGCTTTTCAATTAGTGACTTCACCTCTCTTTAATGTAGTTTACTTTGGTATTTTTTTTATTTTGACTGTTTTGTTGCATTACACTTTTTATTATAAATCAATATTTAAACGTGCTTTCAGGATAGAAAAATAGGTGTATTTAAAAAAAAAATGCATGATATGTGATTTCGATCAAAAGTCTAACATTAGAGTTGCATTTAATTTAAAAAGAAAACTTCTAGTAAATAATTTGGAGAAAACTTTTTTTTTTTGTTAATAAAGGAAAAAAGGTCATAATAACATGATTAGGAATTTTTGGGTTTGAGTTCAGTCTTTCATAGTGTTAGTTTTCTTGCATTTTATAATAGCTGTATGCTTAATCCTGATATGGACCATATTATTATACGTTAGTTAAGGGGGAACTTCATTGTTTTGGAATGTCTTTTACAATAAAATTTAACTGTACAGTAACTTCCCCATAAGCAATGGTTACCATCCTGGCAGAGACAATTTAATTTTACTATCTAAGAGAAGATAGTTTTGACAAATAGATGGCAAGAATATGGAATTTGGGAAGCAGCTGCTGTGGATTAGCTGTTTTGTGATGGTTTATATACTGTGGAGAATAAAATCCCAAACTCTTTGAAGACTCCAGTTCCAAATCTGATACTAATCTGTATGTGCTCATAAGGATTGGAAGGAAGATCAGACTTCAAGTATTTTTGCCTCTATGTGCAGGTATATAGAGGGTTGTATTAGATTTTCTGTTTCTGTCAAGCTACAAAGGAAAATTTAGAAGTGTCTTAGAGCATTTCATGGATAGGTGAGCTCTTTGTGTGATAATGGATAAAGATTGGTTCTACTATAATAATCTAAAAATAATCTGCAATTATAAAAAAATATAAGTTGAACATTCTACTATGTTGTCTAAAATTCAAGTAGTTAAAGACAAGTATATGGATGAAAACTGATCGTTCAAATTTATTTTTTTGCCTGGTTTTTGTTTTAATTGTTTTTTTGGCCACCAAGATAATGCTACTGATGATCAATCCCACTTCCTACTGCTTCAGGCTTTCAGAGGTTTCAGCACCCACTTATTTAATAGTTCACTCTTACTGACAGAATGGCATGGTGTTAGAAAGTTTATTAGTGAAAGGACTTCTAATCACTAATTCCTTTGTGGTCTATATAGACATCAGAATAGCTGGCCTTCATCTTGCAGTTTGAAAAGAT
Source organism: Ceyx cyanopectus (assembly GCA_013401355.1). NCBI lineage: Eukaryota > Metazoa > Chordata > Aves > Coraciiformes > Alcedinidae > Ceyx > Ceyx cyanopectus. Next base: position 9,413 of record VYZU01030734.1, read on the forward strand.
GGCAGTATCTCAGAGATATTTGTGGTCTTTGAAGTTTCATGGGCATGCTTAATTAGTGCCTAACATTTATCCCAATAGTATAATTTTCTGTTATGTTCCTGATAAGTTTTTCCTTCATGGATTGTGAAATTGGGTTTCATCTGCACTTGAAAAATTGATAGTAGGCATTTCTACTATGAAAATGTTTTTTTTTCATCATAAGCCTGAAGCTGGAGATAGGTCTTATTCTGACTTTATAAAATGCCATGATGAACAAATGTAATTTGTATTCTGTTTTACCTGTAGTAACTTATGTTTGCAGTTTTGTTTGATTCATACATAGAAGCTTCAGATTAAATATCTATTTCAGGATGTATTTTCTGTACTGTTAATATTTAGTAGGTGATCTCCACATGGAGCTTCTCAATCAGCAATGACAATTAAAGGGAAATGAAACAAGTAAGGGTTAAGAAACAGCTCACACCTGTCTGGGATTCCTGTGCTGGCTGAGAATCATGACTGAAAGATATTTTGACAGAAGCCTTGTTATAGCATTATGTGTGATTAAATTATATAGTGTCATCCAGACTGTATTACCTTCAACAATACCTCTGTAAATTACCTTTATGCTTTTTGAGTCTTTAGAACATGTGTATTTATGTTTTTCTCTATTCTCGAGGGCCCTTCTTTCATAATGAGGGTACATCTCTCCCCATTTAATGCAGGTGTGATTCCAGATGAAAATACTGAAGGTTCATCTAATTTGCTTTATTTTACTGCTGAAGATACTTATTACCATTTTAAAAATATCCTTCTGTGATTTCTTTATGCAGACCTGAAAATTTCAGTAAGGAAGTGTAACTACAAGCTATTTCTGATTAAAACAATGGTTTTCCTGCTGGCGGGAGGCTTCATTCAACATGTGTCTGGTGGTTATTATATGTCAACATTGTGATGGTTTTATGTAACACGGATTTAATTAAGTTCTCCTTGATCTGGAGTTTAAATCATATGGAGACATTGGCTTTCATCCTACAAAACTTTATCACTTTGATGTCAAAAAGACAATTTATGATGTTAATGTTGAGCATCAAAAAATATATAGAGAGAGGTTGTAAGGATAACTAGCAGGTCATCTTCTTTCATGCATCCTTTTTGTAATTTGAGCAAGCTGTAATGAAGGCCTTCTCCATCCTGCTGAGCTGTCATTGAGGCTTTGCCTTCTGTTGAGTTGCTGGAATGTTTCATTAGGTGGTGAACTGAGCACTATTTGGGTTCTCTATTCTTTGCAGTCTGAGTCATGTTAACATGACTTGTTTCCTCTTAAGCTTTGAAGAAATTGAGAGATGGTTGGAAACCACAGGTGTTCCACTTTTTCCTGGTCTCTCGGCATACATATAAAAGAAAAAATCTATTCTGCTAATTTATAGTGGTTTTTAAAACTAATGTCAGTGGTCTATTAATGTAAAATAAGGTGAAAGAAAGATCAGTTCTTGAAATATTTTTCCGTTTTCTATCTTTTGGTATATCTTTTATGTAATTGGTTCATTTCAGAGAAGATATGTAACATGCTACTGTTCAGAAAATGAATCTCAATAAAAGGATCATAGAAGGATATATAAGGGAGAACCTCCCTTCACCTGCTGGCCACACTTCTCCTAATGTGTCCCAGGATGCCATTGTCTTTCTTGGCCACAAGGGCGCATTGTTGGCTCATGGACATCCCCCTGTCCACCAGGACCCCCAGGTCTCTTTCTCCAGAGCTGCTCTCCAAGAGATCAGCCCCCAGCCTGTACTGATACATGGAGTTGTTCCTCCCCAGATGCAGCACTCTACACTTGCTCTTGTTAAATTGCATTCAATATCTCCCTGCCCAGGTCTCCAGCCTGTCCATGTCTCTCTGGATGGCAGCACAGCCTGCTGCTGTGTCAGCCACTCCTCCCAGTTTGGTGTCATCAGCAAACTTGCTGAGGGTGCTCTGTATCCCCTCATCCAAGTCATTGATTAAATACATTGTAAAAAGTTGGGAAAAAAAAGGAACAGAGCATTTAAAAGTATAGTATTCTTTGTTTCATGTGCAGATTGTGTAGTGTGTTCTGTTTTCTTATAAATAGATTGGTGGCTGATCAGCTTGAGTGTAGTTTTATTAGTGGTATCATTAATTCTGGGGAGATATATTTTTGATAAATTCTAATTCTGTTATTTAAAAATGTGTGAATTCTGGAAGAGATTAAGCAAATTGCAGAATTAACAGGGAAAATCAGGAAATAATAAAAAAAATAATACAACCTTAAAAACTTGGCTTTGGTTGTGTATATGTTATTTATTAAGAATTAGGAACTGCCAATGTGGAATGAAGCAACTAGGACAGTGGTGTTTTAAGCAAACAAGCAAAAGCACCCAGAGTCTGGACTTGTTCACATTTCTGTGGTGCCAAGGTAGTTGCAGTGGTTTTAGTTTAATGGTGGGTGATTTCTTGAAAATGTTGGCAAAGACGGGGCTTTTGAGATGTTAATTTGCTCTTATGCAAATTAACCTGTCAGTGGCACAGTAAATGTGGAAGACCCAACTCCTTTCCTAGAATGGTTCCTATGGTTTCTGAGGTATGCTTTGTCAATTTGGAAGCAATGAATATTTATGGTATACAAAAAAACCCCTCATATCTGTCGCAGTTTCTATAATTTTAATTTAATTTTACATTAAAAGATGTCACTTCTGCCTATTGCATAGGTAAATGGATTCATCAGCAATCATTTTATGCATGCAAGAGCTGGTCTGATTTACAGAATGCTAAACACAGATGGGTTTGTTCCTAATGTTGTCTAGGAGTTACTGTAGGAAATAGTGCACAGTATATGCCTAATACATTATTTACGGAAGATAAATGCCAGGCATGATTTGGTAAATTATACCTGTTGAATTATTTATGAGAATCAGTGCTAAATGGTTTTTTTCCTCCTTGTGTTATCATAAAAGCTGTTATGTAATTGTTGGTAAACATTTTTTTGTTAATTATTCAAGATACAGGAAATAAAATGTTTGGTTACGTGAATTTGTTATTCATGTAGAGACGTCTATTTTTTGTTGTTTGGTGGTGTGTTTTTTGTGTTTGTTTTTTTTGTGGGTGTTTTTTGTTTGTGGTTTGGGTGTTTTTGTGACTCATTTGTGTGGTTTGGTATTTTTTCCTTTTTTTTTAAAAAATTTTATTTCAACATTTACCTATGTTTTCAGAGCTAAAATATTAGTGCATTACTAAATAACATCCCTCACAATTGTCATCACCTAGAGGGAGAACCTGAAAAGCTGAGTGTTGTATAGAAAAACCTTTTTCATACATCCCCCCCCTCCCCCCCCCTTAATATATCTATAATATATGATGGAAATATTTTCTTTGTATGCATAGCCATTCTTCATTGAGTGTGTTTGTGGCTAAAGGCCGATACTTTAGCTTGTGCCTCATACAATGATTGCTCTCATTTCCATTTAAAAACTTGAGTTTTTGATGAAAACATGTCTGTGTAGATCTGGCATATTATTTTATGCATTCTAGTCTCCAGCTGCTGCACTGGTTTCCAGTAAAATACCAAGTAAAAATTCTGATCCTGAATTAAGTATTCTATACAAGGTATTCCTCCTCCAGCTATTTTAATGTTTGTGGATTTTTTTTTTCGAATTATAGTTTGAAATTGAAATTCTAAGATGCCACTGCTCCCAAAGGCCAAATGAACATAATCTATTTGCGGCAGACTGGCTTTTGGCAGCAAGGAACATGCTGACAGTGTGGGCATTTACATCTTTTGTTATTTTTTTTTTACTTCTGCACCAATTTTAAAGCCATGTTGTGCTAAATTCTCATTCTGATTTTTTCACAGGGAACATGCCCACTTATTTATTCAAACCGAAGCATCTTTACAGCCCTACATAATAATGCATATTTATTTTAATACATTTTTTTCATATTAATTTCTTCCCTTGTTTGGGTTTCATCCAGTTCACATTCACCACGTTTCTAAGTGATGTCTGTGTGGGGAAAAAAAAAAAAGGTGAATTTGTGGAAAGTGGAAAAAATTCAGTTAAGAAATTTTAGGGATGATACACTTCTGCCATCATATATTTATAATCAGTCTTTTTTACTAAATTAAGACTAAGACAACTTTCTTATCAGCTGGACTATTGTGAAAAGCTCTTATTGTATCTTCTTTCAGTTACTTTTCTCTTTCCTCCTTCTTTCATCTAATCATTATGAAAAAGCAATCTTTTAAAACTGTTTTCTATTTCCTTTTTTTCTGACAGGTACTTTTTGAAGTGTTTTGGGGTTGTTTTTTTTTTTTGCTCTTTCTAAAGCATTATGAGAATTTATGATTTTTCTGTAAAGTTTTTTATTTTATTCTGTAAAAGAAGAATATATCGTTCTGGTCCAGATCTAAGCTGTATATTTATTTCAGTAAACCTATTGTAAGTAATGTTAATATATGCATTTTAGTCAAAGGGGTAGAGGACTATATGCTTAGAACTTAAATCTGCAAAGAAAAATGAGAAGAGCTTCTTTAGGTTAAATTAATTGAATTTTAATATGCATTTCTACATAGGCATGAAATTTGCATGTTTTATCCTTCAATATGACAAGTTAGATGAAGCAGCTGTAGTATGGTTTGGTATGTAATTCCTGTATATTTGTTCAGACAGTGATTTTCTCGAAGATTCAAGAGGACCTAGTTGAATACATGCTGAGCAATGATTTATGTTTCTCCTCTACTCATTTGCCAAAAGCTTAAGAAAAGAAGAGATAATGATTTGTCTATGCATATTCACATCACTTGACCTATTAAAATTTTTTCATTCCCTGTGATCTTTTCATAAATGCAGGAACTTGGCTGGTTTGATTTTCAGATGTGATTAAGGAGAATATTTATGAAACCTGAAGTAATATACAATAGAGATCAAGATACCTTCTAGACTACAGAAGGTGTTTCATATAAACCCTGTAAAGTAAATTCAGCCAGGGTTAAAAGTTGGTGTTAGCAAGGTGGTAATTAGAGTTAGTATAAAAATGAATACATTGTAATGGATAGTCTGCTGGATTTCAGTTTCAAAGAGCATGGTGGCTTATTTACCATCACTTATACTACTTATTTAGGTACAAAAGTATAATGATTTTTGCGCCAGTCATTAGCTTTTACAGCATTGTATTTAAGAATGTTTTTGGACTGCAGAGGAAAGAAGTAGAGTAGTGATTTAGAGGTCACTAGTTCTCTTTTACCTAACAAGTAAATTATTCCATTAATGCAATGTATTTTTTTTTTCTAAGTACATGTAGTGGGGGCTGGGGAAGAAGTAATGAAATAGGTGTTAGATTTAAAAATTTTCAATTATGATCTTTGACGTAGGTGTATTAAAATGTTTCTATAGTATATTAAAAAATACTGTACAATAACATTATCCCAAGCTTCTCTGAATTTCAAGTCATATGTGCTTAATTTACTGTTTAAGTTAGATTAAAAAAAGGAGTGAGTGCTGTTTTTACTTTTCTCAGTTTTGGATCTTTCTTTCTCATTTGGAAATAACCATCAAATAAGACAGATTTGTGCATCCTGATAAGTAAAAGTTACTATAGTTATAATTTAATTAACAGTTTCATAAAAGCTATTAATTCAAATAATTTCTAGGTCTTCACTTTGCAGTTATCTGCAGGAAAAAGCAGAATAAATAAGTTCTGCTGAAAATGAGTCTGTTTTGTATACATACTCTAAGGGAATTAGTTACATTTCACCTCTTTGATTATTAGAACTTATATTTCATCAAGAAAATTATTTTAGAAAGTGTCTCTATTTACTCTTTTTGAACATTGATCCTGTGAAGAGAAGGTGTATGTAACTACTAGTCTTTAGATTACAATTTTTTAATTCAACTTTGAGTTCTAGCAAATAAAATTAAAAATGGCCTCTGTTTTCTCCTAATCTAGTGGCAGTCTGCAGTTTTCTGATAAACAATTAGTGTAATGATTTATCTAGCGGGGAAACTAAATATTTAGCGTGTACCTTATCTGGGAAACTATTTTAAAACTAAACTGTTTATTAATAGACCTGGGGGAATGGTGATAGAAATATAGCACCAAGTAATAATTACAGTAATATTTGTAAATGAATCAATCATAAATATTTACAGGTTCAGACAAATGGTGATCTATTGTACATGACTAATTTGTGCTTTAACAGAAGCCCAGTAGCAAAGACAAAAAGTAACTGCATATGCTGTTTGCTTTAAATAGGAAAAATATTTTTGTTGCTGAAAATGACAAAAAGGTCTACAAGAGGTGTGGCGTGATCAGTCTGTTGCTTTTCTGTTACCAAAAAAAATTAAAAAAAATAAAAATCTAAACAAGCCAAACCAAACACAAACAAAACCAAAACCCAACCAAGGGATTAGCAACCTCAAACGCCAAAACCCACGAATTGCTTGTAGTGAGATACTGATGATTGCGTATGAGATGCTGATATTATCAACTGTCATTTACTTTAAAAGATGTAAAGGCACCCAGCATGATGTGTGTTTGGAAACATTCATATTAATGCCTAGCAATGAAAATACAAGTATTTTAAATGGAAAAAAAAAAATCCTCGTAGCTTAGTGGGTATACTATACTCATGCCACAAAGGGTTAACTTCTCTCTAACCCCCAAGAGTATGTCAATAATGCATTTTAAATTCCTTACTGGTAATTTTATCATCACTAGCAGTGTACTGTTCTTTAATGGAAATGTTGATAAGAGTCTGCCTGGAGATGATAAAGCCTTATTCCTTTTCTATTCCCATGGCCATATTCACAGATGTGTTTGTTTACTTGCGTTGTTCAAGGAATCTTAGCTGAATTAAGGAGATGGCTGTGACATGCTCCTGCAGTCGAGAAACAGGTCTTGTCTGCACCCTGAATATAACCACAGTTTAACCAACTCCCTTATTCTCTATGTGTTGGTGACTGTAGGAAATAAGACTTAGTTCTCAGTATCCTCCAAATCCCAGGAAAAAAAAAAAGCCTTTAAAANTAAAGCTAATATGAAAGAAGCTACATTATTTTGCTACATATTTTCTTCTCATTGTTGTGATTTCTGCCCTTGGTAGGAGAATGGCTTGGGCAGGTATCTTAGTGTCACCAAAATGCTAAGTATTTTTCTATTGTATATGGATGTGGGTTGCCACTGGCTACTGTAAAGGAAGAATAGAGAAGGTTGCTGGAAGCATAGTCAGCAGTGGTGCTTTGTTTCCCTGGTGCTCCATGCATCATTTCCAAATAAAGAAATGAGCTTCCTACTTCATTTGAAGTCCATGTGCCTAAACCCTTTCTGTAGTGGATGGGATCCTTGGGAAAAGGATGATCTATTTCTGCCTTTGTTGTGTTTAACAGAAAAGGTATTTAAGCAGTTAATGAGTTAGACGTCTAGTTCAGTTTATGTTTACTGTCTGGACACTTGCTTCTGATAATGGCTGCAGGAAAAAAAAAAGGTTTGGGTTTTTTTTTATTTATTTATTACTTTGAATTATTAATGCCTCAACTTTTTAAACAAGTACTTCTGGTTAATTGACACTGCTTGCTTAACTCTGACAAGTACTGAAATTTCCAGATACTAATGTAGTATTATTTAAGCAAAAAATTTCTAACTGGCATCAAGTAGCATAACCTCAGTCTTTCTGCAGAAGTCATCTTCACTGTATTTTATGCAAGAGATGAGAACTTGGTATTATAAAGGCAACTATGTATTCTCCATGTGGCTTGAAAGCTCATAATGCACATAAAGTTGTTCCTGACACTTTCAGGAAAAAAGTAAAAACACTTTCAACAGATTCATTATAGAAAGAAACACATGACCATTTTCTTCATATTATGTAAAATCAGAACATTTAGAAAAAATAAGAAACATGACATCCTTACGTAATTTTCAATACTTTTCTAACTTGCATCTCTTCAATTAGTTGGTGGATTTTAATTGAAACATTATTATAGTCAAGAATGTCCAAGAATATTTTGTAATTGTTTTTCACAGTTATGTATTAGAATTATCTCAATATTTTACATTTTTCAAATGTAGGTTTTAAGATTTGAGGCTATATTTTTCCTCTTATATTCTTTTCTGATTGCAGTGAAATATTTGAAAGAATATGGACCAATAAGCCTTTCTGAAGTTTTTTAAAATATAATAGTCTCTTGCTTTCTCCCACAAAATGCAGACAGTCTGCTTTTTCAAAATTACTTGTCATTTTTATTTGGAGTGGATGTACAGATAATAGAGAAATTCTGTAGGAGATAAATAATTGCAGTTATATGAACTGGAATAATATCATTAAATTGATGGGTAAAAGATTAGTCTGAAAGATTGAGTTGCTTACATATAGTGTTTGATTAAACTGAGATTGCTAAATGTTTTTTTGCCCCCCCGGCCTTAATTTTCTTAGAAATGTCACCTCCTGAAATACGGTAGAGAAGAAGTGGAGTAACACCTAATATCCTCTGCACAACTTGATGATTTACACATTACATTAATATTCGGAGCTGTAAATTGTGGCATTGAAAAGTATTTAAATATCTTGTCCACCATGCATTTAGTGGAATTGAGCAAACAGTTGGAAGCAAGAATCACTTGAGTCATCTCTTCTAACAAGTTTTTCAGTGCCCATTGAAATGAATATTGTGTTTGGATGATAGTTTGGAGGCACTGCCTGTGTAAGGTTGTGCTTTTTCAGATATCTGAAGGAAGCCTGGCTTTAACTGAGATAAGTTAGTGTTTCAGAACTGTCATCTTTTAGCTGCATTCAGTGTATTTTGTAGCGTGACCGAGCTTACCTTTGGCTATTTTTAAGGGCTGAATTGTTTTTTTAGCTATATCAGAACATAAGGTGTATGTTGATGAAATAGTTGCATTGCATATACCTTTATTAATTATATTTAGTGTGTATAAAGTTCTAATAATCTGAATCGTTCCTGCTTTAAATGAGAGGAAAATTGGGACTACCGTGTATTACATTATGTTCCATAGCCAGTTATGGAAATGCACAATTTTGTGAACATAAATAGCCTTATTGTCCCCTGCAGAAATGTTTAAGAGGTTGGTGTTTAAATTGATTAAGAGCTGACTGATGTAACTGTAAGGCTACAATAACCATAAAGCTCTCTGGTCCCAGAAAAGCTAGTGGCAAGTGTTGTCAGCTGTTAATAAAGTATCTGTACTCTGTGAATTCTAATCAACTACAGTAGAAAACAAGTTCTGAAATAACCTAAACCCCAAAATCTAAGATTTTGGAAAAATATGATCTTACTATAGACATACAGCTCACTCTGAAAAGACATGTCAAATGCTCTGTAGCTTTCTATAGATGAGATTGTATGAGGAAAACATGCAGGTGCTATCTATCGTGAGAGACAACATCTTTCCTACTGTCTTGAATTGATTTCAATGAAATTAACATATTGCAGAATCGCCTTTAGTCTTTATACATTTTGTGTTATATTTCCTATGGAAATATGGAACTGCAAAAGGCAGAAAGAGAAAAAACAGCATATAAACTAGATCTTGTTCAAATGATCCATTTCATACTTCCTAGCTTTCTCCAGGGCACTCAGCTATTAATAACTTGTCAGTGGCTCCTGTGTAAAATTTGCTCTATGTGAAGTTGCAGTCTAATGCCAAGCAGAACCTGGTGCCTATATTGTCTAACATCAGACAGCTCTTTGATGTGTGCTTGCTGAACAGTTTGAAACCTCCAGAAAGAAGCTGCTGGTGATAAAACAACTGTATAGAGGCTTGTAACAAAGAGGGACTGGTTGAGG